>JACEFI010000040.1:0-135510 GCA_020102295.1 Metarhizium humberi
ATATATTTTTATATATTTTTATATATTTTTATATATTTTTATATATTTTTATATATTTTTATATATTTTTATATATTTTTATATATTTATTTTTTATTAAAACTTAAATTAAAACTTTAATTATATTCTAGGTTATTAGCTCTTAAACTTATAAAAGTAAATTTGCCCTGCCTTAGTAGTACTTATATCCGCGGATAATACCGTTATCGCAGAATTAGTCTGGAAAGCCTCAAAAGCTTCACGCCACAGCCCTGCTACAACTACCACGGTTCACTCGGCTAAATCTCATTACATACGTAGTAGCCGTATAGATGAAGTTACACAAATTCCTATCTAGATAGGCTTATTGCCCAGGACGAGTCCGCTCTTTACTACTTGCAATGACCAATGACTGATAACCTAGACGTGTTGATAATGCCGCTCTGTAGCAGTTGTCCCGTATAACCCCCTATCTAGTCCCGTTAAGCTCCCGCAGTTTCGGGACAATCCGGAAAAGAAATGTGGCAAGAATCAGCGTCCGCTGTCGGCATCAGACAAGGTCAGTTTCGGCATTCGAAATGGTGACGGCAACCCCCATCGCCAGGGGCAGTTGCATGACGCAAGTTTCATCTCTTTGTAGAAAGAAAATGTAACCTTTATTATTGATCCCCTTGCCATGTATTCCTCCAGAATCCTGTTGGTCTCTGAGGAATCCATCAACGGGTGGATCATGATGGTCGCACTCTCTCACAATGTAAACATGCTAAACACATACATAAAGAAAAGTCTCATCTCATGGCATCTACACTCTACAGTCGTCCAAAAGGATATCAATACTTGATTGCGGAAGGCTCTTGCCCGTATGCAATTCCTGGCCAGTAGCAGGCGTTCCATGTCTTAAATATCTTGACTCATGGGTAAAATGTCGCGGCCACATGCGAACCAGAATCAGACGAATGCTCGGCAGACAGGTGCATATTATGCCGACGTCGATTTCTATCGTTGACCACCAGACAACAATCCACACGTCCCAAGTTGGATTTGTGGAGCTGTCAAAATAAATGAGCGTATGCAGCCGCAAGATGGATATAACGGTGATGCTGAGTTTGAGAAACACACATGTCAACAGACGAAGCCAGTTGGCGCCCAGGCAAAGATACTTACAACGTCCCCATGAAGAACATGATGGCAACTCCCACCTTTTGTTTCCAATGCAGTTTAAGTCGTGGCACTTGACTAAGCGGGATGAGTATCATCCAAGCGTCGAGGGCGATGCTCAAGGCGCCGTTGCTCCATCCCCAAACATTACGATCGATACAGTGACCAGGCAGCGAGTGGTCAATGTACTGAGTCCATGTGTAGCTGATTGGCGTGCACTGAAAGATGGCCGTAGTAACGAACGCGATACCAAAGGCGACATTGAAAAGAGCTGTTGCCCATAGCAGCCGCCGGATAGTCGTCCCCGGAAAGATGCGGAGATAGAACAGTGACAGGCTCAGCTTTACAAGAGATACCATGGCCAAGTAGAGAACCTCGTCAATAAGAAAGAACTCGATAAAGGTAATTATGTCGTCTGGACTCAAAGTCCAGATGTCTCTGCCGAGTCCATAGGCGGCTAAGCCGTGAACATTGATAGTTATGCTTGGTACATTAACCAGAAATGCCATGAGAATGGCCCAATCATCGTAACCTAGTCTGTTGTCATGGCAGAAGAATACCTTGTATATGATGCGGACTCCAACAAAAATGCTAGACGTGACGCCCACGGAGATGGCCAAGGCACTATATTCGGAAGACCTGTCCCTCGTAGGATGGCCGCATGCCGTCTCTGTGAGGTTCTTGGTGACTATTAGTGGTATTAGCGCCACAATTAGAACCAAAGGCTTGGGGGATAGGTATTTACATAAAGCCTCGGGAGGGCTACAGGAGTTCAGGATACACGGTGTAGCCAACCCCTGAATGAGGTCGTAGTTGGCCGTGGCACAAATACAAGCAGCGTCTGCGATGGAACAGGTCGAGTTGGAGACTGCGGGAATCAAGCAACCAAGCTAGTTTCACATATGCCCTGGTAAGCTGTCGGAAACACTACTATTGGTAGAAAAGCTACTCACAGCACAAGTTGGTAGTCTTGATATGGTGTCAGAGAAGGAATCTGGAACTAGCACCGATGCACCCTGCTGACTTAACAACAGTAGCGGAGCTGTGAGAAGCACCGTCAATTTGGTCATGCTTGTGGAATATGGAAACACGGGACAATGAGGTGTTGATGTTCATCAGGCCAGAAGCCTGCGCTTGCTCTGTCTCTAATAAGACGGCTTGAGGTTTCGCAAACTCAAGCCCTTGGAGGTTAGAGACGACGATATATATCCAGTGACATCAGACGCCCCATACCATCGGAAGCTGTTCGTGTCTAGCGCCGATCCGAAGGGGGCCTTTCTCCAACGTCGTGGCGTTTGCGTTGTGGCTGCGTGGACAAGAAGCCTCGTGGTTTCTCTTTGACTCGGTGACCCTGCAAATACAGTGCAGACCTCGTCAGCGGCTAAGAACAGTGGGAACAAAGGAGTTCTTGGCTCAGCCAAGGTCCTGCAAGAGGTGAAGGCCATGGGAAGCGTTGCCACTCATGTCTGCATCCAGGCACTCTGCACACGCAGCGTGCTATGGCCGGTGAATTGCTCGGCGGGATGACTCTTATTGCTAGGTACACTATGTATCATGATACCTATTAATTCATATTGCCATATATTATAATATATTAGTATATACGTCAAGACATGTAAATATCGTCCACCGTACATTACTTTACTATATCCAGGGACAGCTTAAACGCCGTAAATCGTAGGGGGGTTGGCGCACCTAGCAAAAAGAGCAAGCCCGCCAAGCAATTCACCTTGATCGGCTGGGGACCAGCGAAGAATCGATATCCGTATTCCTGGCGACTGGACGTGATTGGTGGTGTTGGCTGGAGATGGCGTTATTTCAGCCAGGGCTTGGGTCGAGAGATGCTGGCTCTCACACCTCCACGACCAGAACAGCGCCATGGCCTTGTGCCCTGGCGGGAGGCGATTGGTGGGCTAGACGTCTGGATCGGCATTGCAACTCTTCTGAAACGGAACTTGACTGGGTGGCCGATGAAGGCATGAGTCGTTGTCGAAAAGGAGGCACGGCATCTGATGAACCACGGCAAACAGCTTTGCTCTGACTAGCGACGGATGACCTCGTGTACATACAACAGGTCCGGGGCTAAACCCCGCACTTGGCAGGGTGTCAAATGACAGCGAATGAGAGAGGCTATTCATTTCCCCGGCAAAGTGTGTGGTGGAATTATACGGCAATTCCCGAGCAGAGGCGATTGAAGTTTCTCCACATGGCAAAAAGATGCCCCTTGGTTGCAACCAAGTCCACTTGCAATGAGCCAGCGTTTTACCATAAACAACTGTCTAGCTGTAAGCAGAAATGAAATACCAGCCATGCTGGTTCCCTAGTAGCAGGTAGAGACTCTAGGGTTGGACCCCGACCCTAACCCTTATACTATGCGGGATTCTAGTCGATTCTAGTCGGGAGTTTTCCTTTATCCTAATAAATGCTTCAAAACCCAATTTTGGCATATAAAATTAACGTACATTGCCCAATCTATCCATTTGCATTTGGGTGTAGAGATCTCCATCGTGGAATTTCGCTCATGCATGTGGTGCGGACCTTGCTAGTTCATGGCGTAAATAGAAGCAGACAGAGAACATTTGGAGGGGTGCAGAGTCGATCGGATCGAGGAACTCGGACGGGTTTTTATTTGTATGCTAATTGACCCAATAATAGTGCCAGAAGTCGCCATTACATCGTGCTGGATTGGTTGCTGAGACTGGTGTCAACTTGCGGCAGCGTCTGTATCCGTGGCAAAGGTTTATTTTTGACGTCTAGTTTATTGAAGCCAACTTGTAAGTCTAGTATTCAGCACTTAAAAACGTATACCAGCCTCAATTCAGTAGACTTCCTCCGGTATGCCATCTATCCCGAACGCGTGTCGGTCGATAGCCGCGTCCCTCAAGTATCAATACATTATAAGATTCTTGCATCTTGTTAATATGGAATTGTTTTGGTCGTCGGATGCATTTGAGTTCTTGGGCCACGGCCACCAGCCGCCGAGCGGCATATCGTCGTAGATTGCGTTAAAATTTCGCTCAGGCTCCGCTCGATTATACATATAGGCCAATTTTTCGTCTCGAGTAAAAGCAGCCGCACCAAGAACATTGTTAACTGAGATAGTCTGGATGCGAAATCGACAAAGAGGCTTGATTCCACGTGAGACGACAAATAATGTTGCCTTCCACTGGGGATTCTCAGCTAGGTCAATAAGCTGGAACCTGCGAGCATGTGTGAAGCCCCAATCTTGAAGCCCTAGCCCCCAATCCCGAAACGCTGGCGGCATTGATTGTAAATCATCGTAAACGCAGCAGCCACTGAGATCCACGTTGTCTTGCGAGCAATACAGGCCTTGCTTCATCGCTGCTGGCAGGTCCTTGACGCGGAAGATTATCGCTGCTACCCAGGGTCCATCCTTGTGAATCTTTTCGATGTCCCCTTTCTCTGGGCAAAAGTTGACGTCTTTTTGCATTCTGATGTCTACATATCCACCCTTGAACTCGGAGTCTTGATGGGCATTGTATTTGCCGTTAATGTGATTAGAGTTGGTATAGGGAGGGGGGGGAGGAGGGGAACGAGGGGAAGGAGGAGGAGGAGGAGGAGAAGGAGAAGGAGACAAAAGAAGAGAAGTTAAAGGAGGAGAATTAAAAGGAGGAGGTGGTGAATTGCTCATGTTGGTCAGATAGAGGTGCGATATGAGTTTCGTTTCTGTGGATGAGACTGATGTCATTGAATAATCGACCACAATTTTCGGTCTTGTCGCAACCAAGTGCTGGTCTCTGAGCGATGGTTGAGGAAATTTTCTCAAGGAGGGCCAATGATGTTTTATACCTGGTGTTGGATTTTCTACCCTTGGGTGTGGCGTTTTTAAGCTTGACCGTGGTAACTTGATCTAGGTTGACATGGTGTTAGTCGTAAACCTTCAATTTTGTCTGCGCCTGGTTCGCCTCGGCTGTTCCAAATAGCACCGTGCCAAAATGCTATACGGTCTAGTACTGCCTCGTACCGTGAATTTTAAATTTAATGGACAATGTTGAGCTGTAAAGATGGGGGGAGATGACGCACGAGTGGCTTGCCGACGCAGCTCTCTGTTTGTTCCGTCAAGGCCGCCATCAAGGCCAAGAAGCTTCTTGTCAGCACCTCGTCAAGATAAACTTTGAAGAGGGTAGCACGACTTGGTGGTACGTATCATCCATGGTTTTGTCATTTTTTCTCAAGTACAACATTGTATCAAGTCCCTGCAACACAAATTCAAAGTCGAGAACAAGCATGATACAAGTATCGTGCAAGCGTAACATCTGATAACACAGTATTGCGCTTTAATAATCCAAGAACAGGAAGAGGCCAGAAAAATAGACCGTCTGCGCATCGATGGCACTATGATATGAGTGCCGAGCCAGTTTCGCCACCAACCCGCCGTGGTGGTTACTGCTAGTCGGACCGAATTCACATCTTTTCCGTGGTCACAGAATAGAGGGATTCCTGCTGGCCTATGATTGTGATAAGCTGTCTTGTGACAAGTGATGGACTCTTTGGCGCAATGGCTGCCAGGCAACGTTGTTGAAGGGCCCAGATGGCAGATGTCGTCCAGACATTTGGAGTCTGGACTCGCAATGCCTGTCGATACTTGGTCCAGTTTAGGTAAATAGTGGGCTCCTTGACTAGCGACATCGGGAGACCCACTACACTTAACCGTGCCCACATGGATCGCGTCCATCATCTCCATCGTCACCATCATCACCATCATCTCCATTCTGACGACTGACAATGGCGGGACGCGGCATCCGGCAGTGCCTACACGATATCACCGCTTATCTGATAGTACTAATCGTCGTCGCCACCCTTGCATCGCTGCAGTTTGGCTTTCATCTAGTAAGTGTCGACTCCACGACTGTTGACAGCTGTGGCCACTCCTCCAGAGACGCCATCATGACAGCTCTTTGACCACCCAACTAACCATTTCCAGGCCGAACTCAACGCCCCTCAAGATGTCATTACCTGTCAGAAAAAATCCATCTCCACTGCCTCCCGCGTTGCTGGCTGGATCAAGGAGGCTGCTGGCAAAGCTGACAGGACCGGAGGGTCTTCTGGCTGGCTACCAGAATGTATCCCCATGAGCGAAGCCGCCTTTGCTACCGTCTCTTCCGTCTTCACTGTCGGAGGTCTCGCTGGCGCCCTGGCAGCTGGGCCGTTTGCCTCCAAGCGGGGGCGACTCCCTGCAATGAGAACGACGGCTTTGCTGTACATTGTGGGCGCTGCCGTCGAGGCCTTGGCCGGCAGCGTCGTCGCCATGTCTGTTGGCCGTCTTGTTTCGGGTCTTGGAGCCGGAGCTTCCACAGTCATCGTGCCCCTCTACATCAGTGAGATTTCTCCCCCCGACGAGCGAGGGCTATTCGGCGCCATGACCCAAGTTTCCATCAATGTTGGCATCATCGTCACCCAGACCTTGGGGTACTTTCTGAGCTACGGCCACGCCTGGAGATGGGTTCTTGGTATTGGTGTTTGCATCGCTACGACCCAGTTTCTTGGCTTATTCGTCGTTCCCGAAAGCCCTGCCTGGCTAGCTGCACATGGCGATCCTACCAAGGCCAAGATGACGCTGCAGCGCATTCGAGGGAGCGGGTTCAATATCCACGAAGAAACTTCACATTGGGGCGCCGGTGGCGGTAGTGGTGCCGCATCTGCTCGAGAGGCAGAGGAAGAAGGTCTTCTGGGTCAGACTGATGGAACCGCGCCGCTGTCTCCCACCGCCTCCGGCTCGACTCGACACATGGGTTTCATGGAGGTTGTCAAGGACGTAAAAACACGGCCAGCCATTATTGCCGTCGTCGGAATCATGATAACGCAGCAGTTTTGCGGCATCAATTCCATCATCATGTATTCTGTTTCCCTGCTCGCCGATTTGCTCCCGGTTTCTTCTGCAAAGCTCACCATCATCATCTCGGCCGTCAATCTCGGCATGACCATTGCTTGTGCCCCGTTGCCGGATCGTCTGGGCCGCAAGAGGTGTTTACTCGTCTCCATCGTGGGACAAGGTTCGAGCTCGCTAGCCTTGGCGCTCTCCATCGTGTTTGGTGCCAAGGTCCTATCAGCAATTGCTGTTCTTGCCTTTGTAGCCTTCTTCGCCGTCGGCCTTGGTCCAGTGCCCTTCATCATGGCGTCAGAGCTCGTGGGACAGGAGGCTGTTGGGGCAACTCAGAGCTGGTGCCTGGCCGCCAATTACATTGCAACATTCATCGTGGCTCAATTCTTCCCCATTATCAATACCGCATTGAACAAGGCGTTTGGCGGAGCTGGGTGGGTGTACTTCCTCTTTGCCGGGCTGGCTGCGCTGGGTGCCTTGTTCGTCGGTGCCCGGGTACCTGAGACGAGGGGGAAGAAGGATGCCGATGAGGTTTGGGGACGAACACGCCGTTTGGATTAATCGAGAAAACAAGTTTTGCCTTTTTCCTTTAGCGACTGATGACGTTCATTTTGTATTCCAAAACTTCTAGTATAGCGTCTATTTGAAGGTTTTCGCGGCATTTATGCTCTGATGCAGCTGCATAATACCTGCCTTGACACCGTCCACAATGTACAACTCCCCGGCTCTCTTCTCCCCGTACACATCTTTTGCGGTGGACCGAATAATGTCCTCCAGCCCTGCCATGCCCCCGCAGCCCATGACGACACAAGCAATGTTGCCCGATTCAAGGAGGCCTTTGGTGGCCAGGCTCAATTTCGTCTTTACCTCTTCCGGTGGGACGGTATGGAAGTCGCCTGCCGTCAGGCCCGACGAGGCCACACCAGCAAACTTGGTACTGCGGCCTGCTGCATCGACGCCCAGGAAGTCATCAACGCCATCGGAGAGATGTTTCTCCCAAAACTTGCCCGTTGTCACGATGCCCCACTGCTCACCGGGCCGCAGCAGAGACATGGCAGTCAAGATGCTGGCTTCGAAAATGCCCGTCACCGGCCCGTCAAACCAATTTGACAGCTCTGGGACGAGGGTGTGGACGCTGAAACAGGCCACCAGGATGGCATCCCAGTTATTGCGGGCAGCATCTGCGGCTGGCAGCTCGCTCAGCACGACTTTTGTGCTGGCTTGGATGTCTTCACTGTTGTCGATGCTCGGTGGAGCTCTGGAGCTGGCTGTCATGGAGTGTATCTCTACAGACTCGGCGAGAGTCAGCATGTCCCCTGTCTGTCCGCATTTTTATGTGTCGGTAGCATTCATACATTGGATACGGGTGTGGATTTGGCAGCCTGGACCATCCCTCTGGTCATGGCCTCGGAGGAATTGGGGTTGAGGAGCAGTATGCGCATCTGGGGGGACGATTCTGAATCCATTGTTGGAAAAGTAGAGTATCTTGTTCCAAATCTTGCAAAGTATCTGCTGTGCAAACTCTAGTCATTAAACGTGCCCAGGGTTATTTGTAGCTCATAATCTCGAAACACTCACGCTGCCCGGGATGTCACTCGCGGGGGGGTCACGTGACCCGTCTGGTTGTTGCTGAGCCACCTCTGACGACAATCGACTCGAAAACCCCCACTATCCTGGGTGCTGACGACGTATCTCCATCCCGGGCACTTCGAGCTGCCCACAACCACCAACTCCCTAGCTTTGGCCTCGTCAACACCCCGTCCTACGGTTGAGCTGTCGCGAAGATGGCCAACACTCCACCCATTGGTACGTTCTCCCTCCTGTTTTCGCCAACCACGAGCACGTCCGGCCTGCTACGACGAAGCTCAGCTCTCCTGGAGAAAGCAAGCCGCAGCTAACGCAAGTTACTCCGCACGGCAGTCCTCGACGGCGGCACCGGCTTCCTCAAGGTCGGATATGCCGCACAAAACTTCCCCGAGCACCAGTTCCCCTCCATCGTGGGCCGGCCCATTCTGCGATCGGAAGAACGGACCGACAGCAATGTCGTCATCAAGGACATCATGTGCGGCGACGAGGCGGCCGCGGCCCGTACCATGCTCCAGATCAGCTACCCCATGGAAAACGGCATCGTCAAGAAGTGGGATGATATGCAGCACCTGTGGGACTACACCTTCTACGAGAAGCTCAAGGTGGACACGAATGGGCAGAAGATTCTGCTGACGGAGCCGCCGATGAACCCGCTGAAGAACAGAGAGCAAATGTGCGAGGTCATGTTTGACCGGTACGGGTTTGGGGGCGTCTACGTGGCTATTCAGGCCGTTTTGGCCCTGTACGCACAGGGTACGTCGTGCTGATGCGATGGAGGCTACGTGCGGGAGGGGGGAGGTTTAATTTTTCTCGTGTTTTTACTGACTCTTCAATGTAGGACTGAGCTCGGGTGTCGTTGTCGACTCGGGAGACGGCGTTACACACATTGTTCCAGTGTACGAGTCGGTTGTGCTCAACCACCTCACCAAGAGATTAGACGTGGCCGGCCGCGACGTGACCCGCAACCTCATCAAGCTGCTCCTCCGCCGCGGCTACGCTCTGAACCGGACGGCAGATTTCGAAACTGTCCGACAGATCAAGGAGAAGCTGTGCTACGTGTCATACGACCTGGAACTAGACAAGCGGTTGAGCGAAGACACCACGGTCCTTGTGGAGAATTATACCCTGCCCGACGGGCGTGTTATTCGAGTGGGCAGCGAGCGATTCGAAGCTCCCGAATGCCTGTTTCAGCCCCATCTTGTGGATAGCGAATCCCCCGGGCTGGGCGAGTTTCTGTTCAACACGATCCAGTCGGCCGACGTGGACATTCGCGCTTCTCTGTTCAAGGCCATTGTCTTGTCGGGAGGCAGCAGCATGTACCCCGGCCTGCCGTCAAGGCTGGAAAAGGAGCTGAAGCAGCTGTGGCTTACGAGGGCTCTGCAGGGCAACCCCGAGAGGCTGGGCAAGTTCAAGGTGCGAATAGAAGACCCGCCAAGGAGAAGACACATGGTGTTCCTTGGCGGTGCGGTGTTGGCAAACATCATGGCTGACAAGGAGAGCATGTGGGTGACCAAGGCGGAGTGGGATGAACAAGGGCCTCGGGTGCTGGAGAAGCTAGGCCCGCGATAAGGTAAGGGAAAAAAAAAGAAGTCATTATTTGGCGAAGCAATAGTAGAATTGGTTGTATGGCGGCTCATGATGAGTTGATTCGTTACATAGCGCAATAAACTTGGCCCTGGGTGGGAAAGTTGATTGACTGCGTAAAGCACATGTGTGGTGCGTCATGTAGGCTGCTGTGTAGCCAATACCAGGCTTGGTCAAGGCATTGATGTCAACCGAGAGTGGTGTGATGCCGTATTGACGGGTTGGAGCTGAAGGTGGTGTCAAGTTCAGACGTCAAACATGGTTAAGATGTCGAGAAATTATATTGTTCAAATGCACTCGGTTCTCGGCAGTGCAGACGAGGATGTCGTGCATTTCTTGGCGCGGTTGCTTAGTCATATTGGTCGGCACTTGTTACTTTTAGCATGCGACGGGGGCATTCGGCAAAGCTGGCCCTGCCACACCGAGACAGCTTGCTGTCGCATCGCGCATGTCGATTGTCAAAACTTCCTTCTCATGATACAGAGGTGGCAAATCGGTCCAGATTCGCGACAGAGACAGTTCCACTTGGGCCGACGCGCAGCACCGTCGTGCCGTCTCATCTCCACGCCTGGATCGGGGATCCATGGCCGCCTCCGCTGTCGACGCCCGAACCCTGGCAAGTCGACAAACAAATGAGCCATTGATACAAGTTTATTATTCACACTTGACTCTGAAGCGACTCGATCGTCGGGTATGCGCCAGCAAAGGCCGTGATTGATTCGCCGCTCGCCACTGGCCGCTCGTCATTCGTCACGGCACGGCACGCGCACGGCACAATAGCCTTTGTACGATATACTGTTTCATCGCTTTTGGAAGCACCCGGTCGGTCAGGCTCGTGCGAGCACCCCGGCGCCAGCTTGGCTGAGGCTGGAATACCATCGCCGCTTGTGCCATCGCGAATGGTCGCGCCGCGGCGGCATCCGGCAACTTCTGTTCGACACACTGCTCGTCTGGCCTTTTGATCTCGTTCTGCTCAACGCGTCCTGACTCGGAGCGTCCCGAGGTCGACAGTAGCCGGCGAGGGCGACCCGTACGTGCCCGTTCTGTCCTTGTTGCTTCCCGCCACCCGGCGTTGCATCGGCGGCATGAGCCTGACGAACCCGCCCACTGGCCCAAACGCCAATGCCATCAGTAGAAACCAGTCCCTTAAACGGAGTGTCCAGGATGCATTTGCAGGTACGTTGAAACAGATTCATTTCTCCGCGTCGTCTGTCTACGGGCTCCGTCTCCATCTCCATTTGCCCACAATTCATGGCGTCTGTTGCTCCGCTGGCCCCATGCCTGTGGCGTTGGGCGAGAGAAAGTAGCCGACATTGCAAGCGCAAGGGCGCAAAGGCAAGAAGCCAAAATTAAAAAATTAAAAATTAAAAATTAAAAAATGGGGGGGATTCTCGGGCCGGGCGGCTCTTGTCTGGGCGTTGTCTGTTCGTTGGGCCGAGTTGCGGGAGAAGTGAGAAGTGGCATCTTGAGACTCGGGGAGCCAGACCGCTTGGCTATTTTGGCAATTTGCCCCATTCAGGCCGATTTCCCTCGGCGCCTCGAGCCTTTGTTGAACTTCCAGTCCGTTGCTTTGCGCTCTGCGTTCTGTTGTGTCCATGTACATTCCCATGCGCCTGGTCTGGCCCCGAGCTTGTCACCGTCCCTCTTTGTCGTGAGTGAGGAACCAGGAAAAAAGAGTCTCCGCGTCGAGGCACGCCTGGGCCGCCTTCGGCACTACGATTCCGACTCCATACCTCAACCACCGTTGATATCGTCTCCTTCTCTCGCCCTCCCTCGCACTTGGCCCTTTCCCCCCTCCCTTTCTGCATTGTCCACCGTCAAGCACCATGCCTCTGCGAATGCGGAATGGACCGCAGTTCCACCACCCGTCCTCGGCGTCTTCGCACCCGTTTAGCTCATCCTCAGCTCACCATCGCTATGCAGATACCCATGACCGCCCCGGAGCCTTCCATCCCCGGCTCCGGGTCATGGACCGGTACAGAATCGTCGGATTCATCAGCAGTGGCACATATGGCCGTGTGTATAAAGCCGTCAGCCGTGTCAGTACCGTAGCTGTTCGTACGACAACCACCCCGTCAGGAGCCTCTTCCAGCAGCGCCACCGCCGGCCAGGAGGTCGCCATCAAGAAGTTCAAGCCCGACAAGGAGGGCGAGCAGATCAGCTACACGGGCATTTCGCAAAGTGCCATTCGAGAAATGAGCCTCTGCAGCGAACTTCGCCACCACAACGTCATCCGCCTCGTGGAGACGCTCCTCGAGGACAAGTGCATCTTCATGGTTTTCGAGTACGCCGAGCACGATTTGTTGCAAATCATCCACCACCACACCCAGCAACCCCGACATCCTATTCCCCCGGCCACCATAAAGAGCATCATGTTTCAACTGCTCAACGGGTGCCAGTACCTACACACCAACTGGGTCCTGCATCGTGATTTGAAACCTGCCAACATCATGGTCACTTCCGGTGGGGAGGTCAAGATTGGAGATTTGGGTCTGGCCAGGCGATTCGACAAGCCGCTGCACTCGTTATTCAGCGGTGATAAAGTCGTTGTCACCATCTGGTACCGGGCGCCAGAGCTGATACTCGGCTCATACCACTATACACCAGCCATTGATCTGTGGGCCGTGGGTTGCATTTTCGCAGAACTGCTTTCTCTTCGCCCCATCTTTAAGGGCGAGGAGGCAAAGATGGACAGTAAGAAGACGGTTCCCTTTCAGAGGAACCAAATGCAGAAAATTGTCGACATCATGGGCATTCCCACCCGCAGCAGGTGGCCGCTGCTGCCCATGATGCCAGAGTTTAACCAACTCAACACATTGCAATCACCGCCCTCTCACCACAGCCACCACCACCATCATCACCAACACCACAGCCATTCCTCCAGCAGCAGTTCCACGTCCAACCTCGAAAAATGGTACTACAACACCATTTCTAATGCTCCTCAGAGCGCGTCATCGGGTCCGTCATTGACATCCCTCGGCGCCGAGGGATACAAGCTCCTCGCTGGACTCTTGGAATACGATCCCACCAAACGACTCACGGCTGCACAGGCACTTCAGTCTACATTCTTCACTACCGGCGACCGCGTCAATACCAACGCTTTTGAGGGTCTCAAGGTGGAATATCCCCATCGGAGAGTCAGTCAAGATGACAACGACATTCGCACAAGCAGTCTCCCAGGCACCAAGAGGAGCGGATTACCAGATGACTCCTTGCTGCGACCTCCTAAACGTGTCAAGGAGTAGGGCTTGCCATTGGATAATGATAGGAGGCGAATCAACAAGGCGACAAGTCACCGGGGGCCCTAGAGGGTGAGGCGGTCTACGCAGCCAATACATATGCTTTACCACGGACAGGGTTACAAGACATTGGTCAATCATGTACTGAGATATTCGCACACCAGAGATTCAAAGACGTGTGTTTTCAACAGACTATATCCATACCACCAGCGCCCGAGAACGCTACTCTCGACCGGGAAGCTACTTTGGAAGATGACGCAGCAATTTCCTTTGCACCTCGGACTGCGCCACAAGTGCTCGCTGCTCCTTTGCAGCCAGCATAGTGCCATGCGACTGCTGCTCCTGGTCCCAGCGCCCTGCCCATTGCCCCCAAGAGGAATCCTTGGGCTCAAAGTGTAAGCATACGGCAGACCAGGTCGATGCTCCAAGGTAAGGCATCAACATCGCATATTCCCCAGCTTAGGCGCGGTGTACGGATCGTTCTGCAACTTCTACTGGATCTCTATCCAACTAGACCTGAGGCGCCGGATCTATTTGGACCCAATACTGGCCCAACGGCGGCATAGCGGCCAAACAAGGCGCCAATCATCCGCAGTCAAGAAACAGCATCAACTAGACCGAAGTGGGGATGATCAGCCTGCACGTAACGAGTATTACATCGATATATTCAATCTGACGCGCCGTTTGTATCGTTCATGCGGGCCAGTCACCATGTCCGGCGGCGGTGGCGACGCAACTGTGTTTGAGGAAAGCTTCACGGTCACCGACTATGATCAATCCAAATACGATTGTGATGCCCGTATTTCCTGTACATTGCGTCAGCCCAACCATGTTCTTCCGAAGGCATGATCAAGGGGCTCAGATTCAGGCGGGCACACATATGGACCTTGCAGCGCATTCCTCGACGTTCTCCAAAACACTGCATATTCTCACGAACCAGGCACCCATTCAGACCGGGGGTATCCCCGACCAGCGCTACTGTCGCGTTTATTCGTCCGTGGGCGTACTCTGCTCTCAATTTCCACCAGCCGGATCTCGTTGGATCCAACCATCTGCACCCGAGGACTTGTATTTTAAAGCATGTGATGGGAAGCATTTTGTAGCATAGCTCAGGTACTGGGAAAATAGCCGGGTAGCATCTGCAACAAGTCATCAAAAATGGATACAAGCAGAGCCAAACTGTATTTGCTTTTGTCTGCCCGTGATGGCCGTGTTTCACATGTACGTACACCAAGGCAGGATGCGTAGAGTGGCATGGGTTCCAAAACATGCCTGATGAGACAAGACAGACCGTACGTATCACGATTCACATGGGAGCATAAACTCAGACATTGAGTCCGACAAATCACGTATAGCAGACAGCCATTTCATCACCGTTGTATTGGTCCTCCTCCTCCCATTATTGTATATGTATTCGTTACAACGCTCTCTCTGCCAACAGGTACATGTCGCTCTTTGAATTCCACATTTCCTCCGCCCGGCTAGGGTATTCGTACAAAAGAAACAAACGGATTACATGCGACAAATAAACAAGGGCAAAAGCAAGAATTAATAATCGTCAAGGAATAGAGTACAGAGTTCTGACCAGCCCGCCGCTTGATGAATCGCGTGGGTTGGAGGGCCAGGTGCGAATCGTCTTCCTTCTGGCATGACGAATGCCACGGTGACGACACATATCGCTGTGGCGTGCACCTGTGTGCCTTTGGCTTCACAGCAGGGCGCAAGGCGGACTGCGAGTGCGGCTCGGGCTGCTGCTATAGATGTGATGGTTGACGTTTGTGTAGTTGCTTCGTGGTGTTTACTTCTTTGCCGGGGCGGGAGGGGACTTGACGTTGGTGGACAGCCAGCCTAGGCCTTCGAGGAGGCCTTCGCCGGTGGTGGCGCAGCTGGGCACGACGTACCAGGCCTTGTCTTTGATCTTGGAGAGCTCGAGGGCTTCTGTGACTTGTTTCGGGTCCATTGCTGTATCGTGTTAGCTTTTGGGCTCCTCGCTTCGCTCGATCATGGCTGGAGTTTGGGTTTGACTCCTCGCTTTCGCTCGCTCATGGCTGAAGCTTGGGTTTGGCTCCTCGCTTCGCTCGATCATGGCTGAAGTTTGGTTTAGGCTCCTCGCTTCGCTCAATCATGGCCAGAGCTTAGGCTTGACTCTTCGCTTCGCCCGATCAAGCTGCAAAGTTGAATCGACTGCCCATGCGCAAGCGCGGGCACGAGGAAAGCGTACGTACCGTCATTGAGATCCTGCTTGTTGGCAAAGACCAGCAACAAGCTGTCCTTCATTTCGCGGTCGTTGATAATGCGGTGCAGCTCCTGCTTAGCCTCCTCCATGCGGCCGCGGTCCGACGAGTCGATGACAAAGATTAAGCCCTGGGTTCCTGCATCCAAGTCAGTCCAAAGTCCTGCTTAGGGCCTTTTGGGGCCTCGCTTCGCTCCATCGGCGTAGCATAGAGTTCACACTCCTTTCCAAGCCTCACGCCATCGCCGCACGCAATTCACCCATGCCTCCCTCAAAATCGAGCGCAGCGAGGAAAAGAAAAAAACAACGTACCAGAGTAGTAGTGCCTCCACAAGGGACGAATCTTATCCTGGCCACCCACATCCCACACGTTAAACTTGACATTCTTGTACGTGACCGACTCGACGTTGAAGCCGACGGTGGGAATGGTAGTCACGTCCTGCCCCAGCTTGAGCTTGTACAAAATGGTCGTCTTGCCCGCGGCGTCGAGCCCCAGCATCAGCAGCCGCATCTCCTTGGCCCCAAACAGCCGGCCCATGACCTTGGAGAATTGTCCGCCCATGGTTGGCAAAAAAAAGTCCCCCCTCCCGGTGCAGCGTCTGTCCAGGCCCGGGGCAGCAAAGGAGGAAGAGAGGCAAAAGCACGAAAGCCTGTCGGGTGTGTGTATTCGTGGGACGTACGCGCGTGCCAGCAAGCCGAGTTGACGCGAGGGAGGCGGTTCGAAATGCGTCGCTGGAAAGCCACGAGGGAGCACAGGGGGCGGTTGCAAAGGTCGTGAAAAAGGGTCGCGAGACCAGACTGGAGGGTTTTGGTGGTTACAGTGGCTCCCACGTCTCCATTTGATGTTCCTGTTTTTTTGGGGGGGCACTGGGGGCATGCGGGTACCTGGCAGACCATGTAACGACATGTACTCCGTACCTTTGTACCAGCCCTTATTCCATTGAGTGTGTGGAGGTGCAGGTTATGTAACGAACCCACTTTCCTGCGATATATTCATTATCATTTAATGAAATTATAATATAATAGTATATTTTTATACATATTTAAAGATAATTAGTACTTATATTCTTCTATTCTTTATTTAGAAAAATAAGTATCTTTTAAGACTTGGCTTCTTATTGGCCCGCATCCCGGTCCGGTACAAAAGCTGCACCTTCGCACACTCAATGGGATTCGGCCTGGTGGGGAGGGGAGACAGAGGAGGGGGGGGAAGGGTTGCCCCTGTCCGTCACCTTTGGCTTTGGATGAAACGTGCCCCAGATGAGAGGGAAAGCGCCTGGCACGACACATGCTTTTCGCCTCGTGGTCGATTCGGAAACAAGATCAAAACATGTTGAAAATCAAAATAAACAAAATGCAACGGCAATGTCACAGCCGCAGTCACAGTCGCATCACAGCCAGCCGCGGCGGCGGGTTCCAAGCCCTCGGGTCCGGCGGGCGGCCTCTGCTTTCCCGCCACGGACGCCCATGTCGTAGCTCTTGGGGATTTGCTGCCTCTTGCCGAACAAAGCAGCATCGTCTCGGAAGCATGTTTGCCCTTCTCTGCGTCGGCTGCCTTCGGCAAACGGCTGCTAGCTGCGCTCAAGGTCACTTGTCGCATGGCATGTGCCGAGGACGGAGGAATCATGACACTACACATAAATACATACGTGCCAGACATCATGTGGCAAAAACAGACATTAAGGACTCCCGCACGTTTCTGACGCAGGGGCAGCCACACAACAGACAGGGGTAGGTAGCCCATGTCCACTTTGGAAAATGAAAGACGGCGTCAATCCGAAATGAGGGGCAGATATGAATAGTACATGAGCACTCCGTACCGGGTTTGGTACGTACCTAGGTACTTAAGTACATACAACATCATGGGCCACAACGTCACCAGACTCTCAGACGCGGACAATGCTTATAACATGCCTTGGCTTCACAATAGCAACTGTCCACCACGTACCCGTCGTGACCATGCCTGAGCCCCAAAGAAAGCACTATGGATATCGTCCAACCTACCCCGTAGACACCAGACAGACCACAAAACAATGTCATTGCCGTCAACGCCCGCTATCACAAAAAAAATGCAGACCCCCCTATACGCCATAGAGACACCGAGACGACCTGATCCAAGACCCGACTACTCATACAAGAAATCTGCACATCCCCGCCCAGCAATTATCACGCCCGATACTCAATCACAAACCGTCGCTCCACCTGTTGAAGTGTCGTCGAGTCGTTTTCCCCCTCAAACTTGAGAGCCACGCGCCCTTGGCTGTCCATGCTGTGAACCTCGGCCTTGTAAAATGTCGTCGTGTTGGGATACAAGGCCAGAACCACCTGCCCAGACTCCCAGTCCTTGAGGGTACTCGCTTGGCTCTCGGGCGTGATTGGAATCATGCTGCTTGCGCTCGTCCGGTACTCCTTTTGTTTGCTTTGGTCGTCGGGCTCGATATCCAGCACCTTGTACCGCCGGCTCTTGCCTTCGCCTAGAACCTGAGCCACTTCACCCATTATCCAATCCGATACGCCTTCTCCGCCAGTCCTGGGCTTGAATGCCACCGCATCACCCTTGGAAAACACTACCTTGGACTTGTTGCTAGCGGCGGCGGCGGCGGCGGCGGCAGAACCAGAAGCAGCCGACCCTGACGCTCCGCCACCATTGCCCGTTCCCGACGAGCCCTGAGGCTCTACACTGTCGGCCTTGGGAGGCATGCTGTCTCTATCTCGGTTGCTGGAGCGGTCGCCGTATTTTCGCGAAGAACCACCAATGGGGCTGGGGACCGGAGAGTCTCCAGCTCCGTCAAAATCGTACAGCGAAGCGGCTGCTGCTGCTGCACTGTCTCGCGCATTTCGTTTCCCCGTGGGTGCGGACGAACCGCCCTCGGCCTGCTCCTTGGCGACAATAACGGCGCGCATAATCTTAAGCTGCTCCATGACCGCCTTGATACTAGCGACGTTTGCCTCGGAGAACTTGACGCCATTGCGACACAGCTGCTCCATCTGTTTCAGTGAATCGTTGGGGATCTTTTCCGGGTCGGTGGCGCCGACTTTCTTGTCCATGTCTACCAGCTCCGAGAGGTTGTCATTCTCCGCATTGATGCCAGATACTATCTCGGCGAGCTGGCTCTTGCACGAGTCCCATATCTGGGCCTCCTCTCCGTGAGAATTGTTGCCATTGCTGCGGTTGGACCCGCGTCCACTTCGGTTGCGCTGCGACATGATGCCACTGCCTGGGCTGCCCGTGACGCCGCCTCCGCTGTTGGTGCGGTTGTGGTTGCTAACCGTGTCGACAGAGTCGGAGCGAGGAGAGGGTCGATGGTAGTAAGGGCCGAGGTCTTCTCGGAGGTTGTCGAGTTCGTTCCGGCGCTGTCTCTTTTTGTCAGTCATGATGAGGTCCAATGTCAATGGCTGGTCCCAATTTATGTCCGCAACTCGGGTCCAGCAGTGCTCGTCTTGTAGAGCTGCCGTCTCGTCTTCCTCCCCCGCCTTTTTTTTTTGTGTGTCCCTGGCGCGACGCTGCAGGGTCAAACCGAAGCAGACAGAGCCGAAGCAAAACGCAACCAAGCTACAAAGACAGCAAAGGAGGGGCGGGAAGCTTAAAATCCAATATTTAAAAACTACAGAATTCGAGACAATCGACCCTTTCTCTTTGCGAGCTGCTGCAATGTGCAAGGTGCGCACCAATGCAACTGATGGTGTAACAAAACTCGGTACTTGCTCGGCTTCAAATCAGAATGTAAAGAGCATGCCAGCCAGCCATGCATGCAGCAACAAAGCCAAGGGAAAGCGCACATGCAGGTAGAAAATGCGAATGCATTGATGCGAAAGGATGCGAGCCGAGATGTAAATTGTGTGACAGAAAAGCAATTCAATGGATGCAGGAGGGCAGAAAATCAAAGCCAAAAGTCAAAAAGAATGGAGGCAAAAAAAGAAAAGACGGTCAACATACGTTTTCTCGATGGTAGAAAGTGAAAGCGCAAATGGCTGGGCCTAAAGCTCAGGAGCTTGTCGATTGGTTTGTATGGATCGCAAGACGCAATCAAGCTGGGAAGCTGCACATAAGACTCGGCACAGGCAGTCTTGTTGCTCCGTACTCTGTTCAAATGCTGCCGTTTCCCTCTCAGCAATTCTGGTCCTTCTCGGTCTGTCCCTGCTCGAGGCGCAACCGTGGCAATGGCAACGCCAACGCCAACGCCAGAAAATGTCACGGTAAATGACCCACGCCCGGCCAGGGCTATTGCGGAAAGAGAAAGGGCGGGCTCGCTGCTGCACTGTGATGGAGCCACGCGACTCGAATAAATCGGAGACGGAAACGGAGACGGAAACGCACCCCGCTGTAGGTAGCTGTCGTTTTCGTCGCGATGGAAAGTCGAGGTCAAGACGGGAAAGGCAGGCAAGGTCAACAAGGGGGTGCGAGGTCAGCGTTTATAAATATTGCTTTGCACAAAAGGTGTGAGGTGTCGAAAGAAAGGTGGGAGGGGCAGAGGCACCAGACACGAGGCCGAGCCTAAAAATGATGTCAAGGGATACAACGCCCACATTGTACTCGGTACTTTGTGCCCTGCTGACCCCAAGTCTGGTCCGCTGTCGGCCAGTGAAATGCCCCGGCCAAGACAAGACGGCAGTTCGGAATTCAATCTTGGAAGCTGGGCCACTTGACCAACAGACGCACCAAGTATCTAGTATCTAGGTACTCTGTACTTGCGAGCATGTGTTCTAACTTCTGGGGCACCGCACTCGACCTGGCACCCGTCAAGTCAACACCATGACATCGTCTCAGGTCATAGTAGCAATTTCATACGGCATTATAATAGTAGTGTATCGTCCCTTTTTTTTTAACTCCTTCCATTATATCCCACCCATCACATCCGTCAGCATCACAACCTCTCCCTGCCCCCCTCCACCTCACAAAACGCCTTGAATGTAATAAACTCGTCCCCGTCCGCCTCGAGCACACACTCCGCCGTCGAACCCACAAAGAAGACGTATCCTTCTTTAATCTCATGGGCCGTCGGTCCCACGCTAATTCTCCCCTTTCCATTCGTGCAAATCAGAATGCTAGGTCCCTCCAGCGGCTCAAAGGTAGCCTTCGCCCCCGGCCCCTTTAGCACCGCCCTGACGACAGCGAACTCGTCAATCGGCGGGTCGTACAGGTCTACTGCCGAGCCGGAGCTGTACGCCGCGCGGTTCATGGTCGCATAGGGATAGTCCGTAGGCGTCATCTTTTGCTCGTCGATGGGCGCGTAGTTGTAGGTCAGCATGTCGACGAGCGTCGTGACGTCTTTGAATTTGGGCGTAAGGCCTGCCCGGACCACATTGTCTGATGCCGCCATGCACTCGATGATGTCGCCCGACAGGTAGGCGTGGATGTCGTCCGCCACAAGGAACAGCGCCTCTCCGGCCTGCAGCTTGACAAAGTTGAGGAAGAAGAGGACAAATATGCCAATGTCCTCTCCAAACTGCCCGTGGAGACGCGTGACAAGCTCCGACAGAACCTCCCCACTGGTAGATTCGACACCTCCCGAAGCAAACTCGGCGCCCTGCGACTTGGCCAGCCCGACCAATTTGGTGATGCCCTTGGCAACATCGTCCGCCGAAGAGGCCATGAGCGTCCCAAACGCCTTCTTGAGCGCCGCCTTCTTAGCGCCCTCGTCATTGCCCTTGACAGTCTTGACAAACTCTCCGCTCACCTCGTCGCCAACCAACTCCCTCAACGGTCCTACAGTCTCCAAAAAGTGGGCAATCTCGCTCAAAGGCCTAAACCCACAGAGTCCCTCAAAGGGCGTAATGGCAATAGCCATTTCCGGCTTGTGATTATCATCTGGGTAGTTTTTTGGATCCCTCGCGTGTAGCTGCTCGGCGAGCTTCTTATTGGGATGGGCCTGGATCGAGAGGCCCTTGTTGATGGACAGGACTTTGAAGAGAAAGGGCAGTTTAGCACCGTACTTGGCCGACACGGATGACGAGAGGAGCTGCTGGTTCTCGGAGCAGAGGTCGAGGAGGGTTCGGCCGGTCTTGAGATCTTTGGAAGGGTTGGAGGGGTGGGTGCCCATCCAGAGCTATCAACTCCATTAGCACTCGTGTCATCTTCTGTAGTCGCGGTCCGACGGCCTCGTGCGTCGTACCTCTGCGTATGGCTTGTCGGCCTGGATGCTCAGCTCGTCCGACGGCGTGGCAGCCGCAAACCTTGCGGCGGCAGATTGGTTGCCCTTTTTGCCCCATTCGTACGAGTTGACGCCGCACTGGAGGCGGAAGAGGGGGACTTGCATGGCGATGTTGACGATGTTGGTGTCCGCGGTGGTGTTTGACAGTCAGTGAAAGGCACTAGAGAAGGGCGGGTATCAATGTTGGATGTCGAGGAGGGGGAGAAGAGAGAAAGAAACGGAAAGGAAAGGAAGCCCCAAGGCGAAGGAGCACGTTTAATTCCACAAACTTGGCAACTTGGGGACGGGTCAAGCAACACGAAGCCAAGTTGTGAAGCTTCCCCTCATCGTACCCCGCCACGGATTGCATCGCTAATACGTGGGTGTCTGAACGCGGGCAGGCACGCTGCCCAAACAGGAATGGGCCTCGACATTGCACCTCGACATGCAAATCCAATCCGCCTTCACCAGCCTCTTTGCTTGATCCATCTTCACCAATCCGGTCCGGCCAATATGCGTCAACCATTTTATCAATTAGCTATTCTCTACCACACAAGACGGAGCTCCTGCAATACATAGGTACATAGCCACGCCACGCCAAGCCACGCCAAGCCACGTCTTCATCTTGAACCAGGCCCCAGATCTGGCTCCCATATGGCCAACACCGTGCTGTACCACATCCTAAACCACATCCATCATCCATCGTCGTCGTCGTCACCATCATCATCATCCACGCCTTTCCAATGTTCCGCGTGCAAGTCTTAGTAAATCACTGGGGTCTCGAGTCCACAGTCTGCTCACTTGCATGGCCCAACGCCTAACATCTACCTGCCGAGCTCTTGCTTTGACCTCCCGTGTCACGACTCCCAACATTTGCAAGCCCAAGCCCTCCTACTTCCCCATGTCGACGTCAGCTATGCAGGGTTTCTTGTCAACAGATATAGCGCCTCCTGGGAATGTGACCAAATAAATGAAGGCGAGTTGACCTTGTTCGAGGGAAGCCGTATCCAACGCCCAAGGTCCGCCACGTGGCCAACTGCAGTTGAACCGAGATGCACTCTGCCTTTAGCGCTCAGTGAAGCGCCATGTGATGTCGCCTTCAAAAGTAGCTCGCCAAATCGAGACCCATGATTTTCCGTCAGGTAAGCTGAGCGCCGGCAGGCTTCCTGTCCTTTTGACTGGCTCTCAGCTTGCAAAGATCCATGGTACCTCCGTCCAAATGGTACGCAAGACGCCGCCCAGCAATGAATTCGGGGTTTTTAAAATATGTGCAAATATGTAAAATCAATGGCGGAAAAACACACCTTGAATCCGGGAGGCCGACCCGACCCATCTCCCCAGATTCGATCCTGGATGTCCACTCTTGTTCAGCTGTGAAGGCCGGCAGAAGCGCTCCCTCGACAGTTCATGGTGCCATTTTCCGTTGCCAAAATCCCTCCGAGGTACGATCCACGACCCTGGACAAGATACTGTTGGTCGTCCAGTACAGGAACGTTTCCACCTTCTGGCGTGGTATCCGGGTATCGGTAGGGGTACCCCGGCAGAGAAGATCTCAACGAAGTTCCCTGTCCAAACTCGTCTACCGGCGGGACAGTAGTATACATGTCCGTGCTACGATCCATTGAGCCTCCATGATATGGAGCCAAAGCACTGGTATCGTACGCGTGATAGTGACTGCCATTGATATCCATAAGTCCGGAATGGTCTGTCCCATTGGAGACGGCCGGGGTTCGACGGCCAATGGTGCTCACAGGGCCTGGTCGGGAGCGCCTCGAGGACAAAGGTGCCATCTTGTCCGCATTGTCAGCGGTTGATTCAGAGTAGTAAGAAACTGCGCTGCTAAAAGAGTAACCGGCATCTCCTGCAGACGCCTGTCGGCCTGGCGCATTGTTGTAGCCATAACCCCCACAGGCATCCATGTATGCCATGCTGTTGCCTCTCTCTACCATTGGATTGACCGGGGGGCGATATGATCCCATCATATACTGATAGTCACTGCCCTGCGCTCCCTGGTGAGTTGTCTCGAAATCCATGGGCTGGTCGTCACCATATCCATTCGTCCACTCCTGGACTTGGTGATACGGCTTCGGGCCGCATCCATAAGTCATGTCGCTCTGATCTCCCAGGCTGTCTTGCCCGACAAAGTTCATCATGTTATGTGTGTAGAGTGGCGGGCTTGCTAGAGCAGGAGATGCATTGGAATTACGGCCGGAATACTTTCTCGAAACGCTAATGTTGTAATTCAGGCTGGTCGATCGTACACCTTGGACTTCTTGGGATGAAACCTATCCATCACGTAAGAATCATTCACCACACTACAGATTCAGGGCGACGTACTCTGAGGAACCGGCATGGTTCAAATCCAGCATTTCTGCAATTGGTGCATCCGTCTCCTGTGCCCGTGTCGCCGCTACATCGAATCTTTCGCTGCCGGCAGCGTCCACACTTGTCATCGCATTAGCCAGCTATCCATACCCTAACAAAGTTGGCCTCTCAACCCATGTGAGCTTACCGCAACAGCAATTCGTTTCCTCTGTGAGTTTGATTCGTCCATTTTGCCGCAGTCTGTAGAATAGTTCGTCTTTGCAAAGCTTTCTCACCCACAACAGCGGTGGGCGGGAAAATTGAAGTAGCGACGGTCAAGGATATGATCCAAATTGTCTGTTCAGGTCAAAGAAAGCAACTATGTTGCGACAGGGCGGATCTTCTCGTAAAGCTTGAGGGATAAAAGCTCGAGGGCTCAAAGAAGTAGACACAATCGAAGTAGAGGCAGGCAATCAATGGTGCAACGAAGACGGCAGTGATGATGATGATGTTATTGTTGCAAGATCAGCAGTTTGGTGTCACACATATGCTCAGCTTTTTTTCAAGATCGACACAAAGCTTCCGATTGTGACAGCTGCCGATGTACGTGCAAATGAACGCCCAGAGAGACGGTCGTTTGCAGTGGAAATCGACGAATATTGTCTCGGGTTGTTCAGAACAAGGGGAGAGATGGTGGCAGACCCAAAACGCCGAAGAGGACGGAGAGGACGAAGAGGACGGGCAAAGCTTAAAGAATAGACGCCAGAGACTGTTGCAACCTCTGACAAGTAGGGTCCAGGCTGTTTAAGCCAGAAGTAATAAGCAGGAAGTAGCCAAGTTATTGCTGAGGCGAGGAGGGAGTAGCCTGGAGAGCTCGGGGTGTTGCGGCTATGCCCTGTTGTTATACGTCGGCCGTACGACGGGTGATAAGAGGTCCTGAAAGCACCCTGAGTCTGATGATAGCTTGTTTGTGTCCGCCGGATCATGTCCGACGCGTCCAATGGATTCCCATCCGATTGCACAACTCCGTCATCGCCCCAGTCTCTCCGATGTTTGTCACCAATGTTGCCCAACCACGGACCGGCCCTTCCTCGAAACACGGCATCCATCAACTCGCTCAGAGGCAAATTTGACTAGTTGGTCCTTATGGCTCCCCCTGTTCATTATCTCGTTTGTCTTGACTGCAAAGGGCCTGCCGTCTCTGCTCCAAAAACAAGGTGGATGGGGCACATGGTCTGTTCATCACGGTGTTCCCGGGTGGTGGTTGTCGGTTACGTACATGCGGCAGGATGGCATGTTTCTATCATATGCCACACGGCATCAAGGCATGCTTCTTTGCGGCCGCTAGGAAATCCGGCGCCCTGCGCAATGTGAGCAAAAGCCCCGGTAGATCTAATGCATGACCCAGCAGATCGGCAGACGTAGATTTCCTTTGACATGCTAACATGCAATCTTGGTTGCAGAAGCAGCAATTCTGAGGGTGTATCAAGCAAGGTCCCGGAGGCAACATGAACCCGCCAGCAAAAAAAGATGCCGAAAAGAGCGGATCATCTATCTGTTTGATACCCAGGTGAACCTTGATAAGCATTCACTCAGAAACACCCATGAATCTCGCTTGAGGTAATGAAGAATTAGTACGTCATACCTGAGTGGTGCACCGCAAAGCAGCCTTTCTACAAAATATCGGCGTTGATATATGCGTCTCTTCGGGGCGTCTCTTCGATTGCCAGTCTATTCATTGTCATGATTCCTTGGGGAAATGGTTACACAGCCTGGGAAGATCATCTTGAGGAATATTGTTTGTCTAGTATACAAGTAGACCTTGGCCTCAACAAAGTGCTGCAAATTGCACTCACGATAGAATCAGCCGGGTGGCGCTGACACAGAGACTAAGCTGAAGTCTGGATATTGGCAGCAATGCTGGTCCGTGAGCAAACTCGGCAGATGTCAAACACCCCTCTATGCACCAAATGCCAGTAAGTGTCGGTGTGTCTTGAGACGTGCCCTGGCTGTCCATCCACACCAAGACTGTTGATGCGGTTACACAGGCCACTGGCCCAAGCCTCATGTGCCAATGCTTCAATGCATTCTCCGTACGGAGTACTGGCTGAAGACCAAAACGTGTTGTCATCTTCTCCTGTCTCGTCCAAATCGTTCATTTCGTTTGCAGTCTTCTATTCTTGGTGTAACTGTTTTGACCACGAAGCTCGGATATAGGGGATTTTTTTACTTTTTGTTTTTTCTCTTTCGAGGACGTGAGAAAAGTGGCAAGAACAGACCTCGTGGGCGTTGTGTTCCGTAACTGACAACTGGGCGCAAAACAAAAAATACACCATGGTCAAGCTTCGTAAGATCCTTCATCGCCAGGGCACTCATCTTGTACGAGGTGTTATCTGCATTTGCCATCGCTCCGGCACGTGCGAGCCATGCAGATGGGCAAAACACGGATCAAGGGGTAAGAATGGAGCCTTGTCACTGCTACATGTGTGAGTACGCCATCATTGTTCCAGTCGGCGTCCATGGCCACTGAAGGAAGGATAGCGGGTAATCCGAGAAACCTACATACTCGCCCAAAACGCTGAACCGAGATGAGGCTCTTGGAAACAAACACTAGCAGCCCCACACCAGGTACTGAGAAGGCATGTAGGCAAGATTGATTTCGTCTGTGCAGCAGGATTCGCTGTCCAC
Source organism: Metarhizium humberi (assembly GCA_020102295.1). Lineage (NCBI taxonomy): Eukaryota > Fungi > Ascomycota > Sordariomycetes > Hypocreales > Clavicipitaceae > Metarhizium > Metarhizium humberi. The sequence goes on from JACEFI010000040.1 coordinate 26,746, forward strand.
TCGGTCTGAAGGTTTTGCCCTCCTGCCAGGGATTACTGCATGCTCGCGGTTTGCCGTTCAGAAGAAAAAACAGCTTCTCGAGGCTAAGGGGCATGCCTCATGAAGCGACACAGACGAAGTTGAAAAAGCAGGGCCGATACTGTCATCGTACAAGCATGAAGGGTGGCGCACCACCACCAAGGGATAACCAGGGCCCCCCCTAGTCAGGCTTCTGCCGCCACAGCAATTTGTTCCTTCTTGTAGTTGTATCAGAGGCTAGCTGGATCGAGGATTCGACCAGGGTCGAGGTTGTTTTCGAACCATGGAAGCAGGATCCCAGGTCAATCTGGGCTAAAAGAAGTTCGGGAACAACGGTGGCTTCCGCAGCCACATGCAAAACAGCAGGGGAAGCTTCTGGGTACGGAGTACGGAGTACTAGGTTCGTAATTGAAAACCGGGGGTCGAGGGTCTGCATGTATGTCATCACCGCCATTCTATTCTCGGCTAATCTTGTTCGGAAAAGACGTTGCTGGCCATCCATCGCTGCAGGCGTAACAAGCTTGGCGGCCTATTCATGCGAAACTCGATGTGAGGCTGCACGCCAGGGCAGAAACATCGTGTTAACTTATTTAGCGTACATCCTGTATCCAAACAGCTTTGAGCTACACAAACCAGGGTTGGCCACGCCTGGAGGCTCTTCCGATGCCTGTCAAAGATCGCTAGCGGTATCCAAATTGAGATGTTGTGTCAATGTCGCCACAGCTGGCCACCCTGATTTTGATTGTTGATGGTGCTTTGGGGTTGACGTCCTGGAACTATCAAGTTGACAGATTTCGGCAATATGCAGTTGGCCGCCTTGGTTATCCGGACAAGCAAGCTTACATGGGGACATGTCCGCTGGGGCGGACTTGAAATGTGACGATTAATAAATCTCTTCCATAGATTGTAGCAGTAGTAGTAGTAGTAGTAGTGCTAACTCGGTCGGCTACCCCAGACTCGGTGAATCCAGGGCCCAGAGGCTATTGAGCGGCTCCGCAGTTGTCTCGGTATGATGACGGTTTCTCGCCAAATCTTCTTGGTTGCTGCATTACGGTAAACATGGCCCTTGAACACGCAGCCCGCCATATTCCTGAGAAGTGTTTTGAGGTTCGTTTCTCTTGGTAAGCATTCAGTCATCCCTATTACAAGGAAGATTTTGAGTGCGGTCCTAGTATCCCTTTGATAAATAAGCCGGACAAGCTCTAGCATGATGTCATATTGACCACTTATCCGACACGAGCATGCACTTGTTTATATTTAGACTTCAACATGCATCACTCGGTGCACTACACGAGGGCTGGAGCTATCCGATATGGAGCAAGAACAGTACTGAACCTGCCAATAGAGTGGGAAACTCTGGTGTTTTCGGGTGCCGTGGGCCGCGTCTGGTAATTCGACTAGGGCTGCTGCCAGCTTATGCCGAAGTTTCGGAAAGACTGGGGGCCAAAACCAGCAGTCAGGGGATGATTTCGTCTGTCTTTCTCGCTTGTCGGCGATTCCAAGCCGCTGGGTGGCTCAGTTTGTGAAACATAGCCTGGTGCCTGGCAAAATTGCTCGGGTCCCCGACGCAAGATGCTGAGGTCACATGTGCCTTCTTCTTTTTTTTTTTTTTTTTTTTTTTTTTTAATTCTGCGATGTCTTTTTGATTGGTGACTGCTCGAAGTGTACAAGACTCGTCACAAGCCAATTTGGCAGGGCGTTTGCCATGTTTGCATAGGCGGTCAGAAAAGTAGATTTTCTGGCCACCTTGCATGGTGCAGTGAGGCTTGCTCCAGACAATGTCCAGAGTGCGCGACGTAGCACGAATACCACTGTCGTGATTGGGTATTGACGAGTCGAGTCCTGAGCATTCAAAATTCCCCTCGAGGAACAACGTTAGATGTCGGGCAATACATCTGTCTCGTAAGACGCGACCAATGTGTATCCTTAAGTTGTAAATTCATTTTATCGTCTTGGATGATACGAGTCGTCACGGTGTTCTTTGTTTTTGTCTTGGTGTTCATCTCGATCCCTATCCCTGGCTCTGTGCCTGTATCTGTCCTTGTCGTTGTACCTAGGATTTCGATCTCTACGGTCCCATTCTCTCATGTCCCCATGACGATGGACGTCCCTCCGGCCCAGCTGCCTATCACGACTTCGTTCTCGTATGCGCGGGCTGCGGCTTCGAGCGCCTTGATCATTTCGCCGACCTTCTCCCACTGACGAGGGATTCTCTCCTCGAATGTCCCTTCGTTCGCTCCGCTCATGACGTCCCTTCATCTCCTCATCACCATAAACCATGCCGTAGTTATTTTTCTGTGGCGCGTCTACTTCAGCTCGGTATTGCCTTCTCTTTTCCAGTTCATCAACACCGCCCCAACCACCACGCGAAGCATTTGCCCGTCGTTTGGTATTTGTGTCCTTTCTCCAAACATCGCTCAGTTTACTGACACTCTGTGAGAAATCAACGTGAATTCTTCGATCATCTATCAAGACGCCTTGCATTTTGAAGTAAGCGGCTTCGCAGGATGCTTTGTCTTCGTACTCTATGAATGCGTATTGTAAGCTGTCTCCTGTTTTGGCGTCTCGGATTACTTCACAGCTCAAAATTTTGCCAAATCGGCCAAAGATTAGTTCCAGATCTTCGTCGCCAGTGACTGGATTCAACTTGCACACAAAAAGAACATTCTCTGGCGGCTTCACCTCGGCAAATGGTAGGTCTCCCATCATTTCCAAGGTCAAGGCTTGTGCATTGGCCTCGGTTTGACGGCGCCGGCGTTCCAGCTCAGCCTCGTCCACCCCGTCATCCTCGTGCAAGGCTGCCTCGTCAGCAATCCGTACTGTTTTCAACTGAGATTCCGTAGGTGGAGGGCTTGAGCTGGGCTCCCTTAACCCGGAAGGGTCCGGATATGGGTCGTCCAGTACGACTGTGTGCTTGATTCGGATGTCGATCAAAGGATAGCCTTTATCATCAACAATGGCTTCATTGATTTTTTCCAAGGCATCAAATCCTTCCACAACTTTGCCGAATATAGCGGCTTTGCCGTCCAAAAAATCTATTTCTTCCCCAAGAGTAATTAGAAATTGTGAGGCGGCAAGGCGCGTATCGGGATCGGCGGAGAGGGGAACCGTGGCCATGCTAACTGTGCCGCGCTCAAGATGCTTCAGCTTCGGGTGGAAAAAAGCAGGGAATGATTGCTGCGAGGGATCCCCAGATATATAGCCCCATATTGAAGAGCCTCCATCGGATTGTTTGGACAATGGCCCCAAAGGGTCACCGGTCTGGAATGAAAAGTTCTTTTGCACAGAGTGGACCGGAGAAAAATTGTAGTATTTGACTTTGCAAAGCTTCAGGAAACTGCTCGTGGTGTTAGCAATACTTGACTAACAAAAGATCTGGGTGAATGACTTACTTCTCACACAGCTTTGGCGCATGCTCGACCAGCAAGTCGATGACAATGTCACCAACGCTAGTCTCCAAGAGAACCGACATTGCGATGCGTGTTGGTTAGAACTGCCCAGTGCTGGTGAATTCAGGCGAGGCTTCTGAAGTCGGTTCCAAAACGCCGTCCATAAGCAGCGGTGATTTGCATGGACGCGTCGTGCAAAAATTTGACGTTGAGGTGCAGGTCGCCGTAGACCTAGACACAGCAAAGTCTCAAACAGCTAGCTCTAATGTTTAACAGCTGTCGCAAGATCCCGTAGCTTTCTAATGTGGACCCGCTTGCCGATATTTTGCCGAGAGGCTGCGGATAATCTCACGTGATCACTGTAGGCAAAGGCCAACATTCAGCACGAGGGATGAGAACGAACAGCAGTCCATTCAGGTGGAGCTACGGAGTACATATACTGTCAATCGAGAACTCTGGTGCCAGCAGTGTTCATTTGATTCTAAAGTGTGAATGTTAGTGGTTGTACGGAGTAGATTCCAAGATGCGTACATATGGAACACTCCGCATTTTTCCTGTCCTGCTTCGTACGTTGACCCAGTACTCCGTACCAAATGATAAACCAATACCTGTAGTCAAGTACGGAGAAGTACTGCGTACTAGCACTGAGTACATGCATGCAGTAGAATGGGGCACCAAAATGTCCGGTGCAACAATTTCCAGCCCCAGCAAGTGGACCTCCCCAATCTCTGCAGATCATGGTTGGTTCGCAGCTACTAACGCTCAGGGCCAAGCATTTTCTTGGCAAACGCCTAGCGTGCTTGTTTCTGTGAGAGGTAAAACGTAACAATCTGAACAGGTCAGGTAGCCGTCACGCTCTACTTTATTATACACTATAATATAAAAAGAGGTAAAGAAGTACTTGACTATCACGCTTTAAAAATATCTCATGATACCGGATGTTATTACATTCGCGGCGTTGATCGACAAAAATCTACCGCAGATCATAGACTATCTCCAGAATTGTGATCCACTTCAGTTGATGGGCGGTCAAGACAAAATGGTGTCGTCACTGCAATCCGTCACAATCTGGGAGACACATATTTTTTTGGACAAAGTTGATTCTCGATTTCAAATAACAGATTTTGTAACCTGCATGGTAGAACACGTTCGTTACTAGGACGATGGATGCTCGTAGCAATGCTGCAGCAGATGCTGTCAGAAGCACAGGGTAGAAGTACATAACAAACGCCATGCAAAGAACGTCCTCACGACGTTCTGTATCGCCATTTTGTGAGGCCTCGGTGAATGCCACTACATCGCTTTTTTAACCCAAGAAGCCCATAACCTTTGTTTCCACTACCCAAAAACGCCGTGATTGCAAACAATTTCCAAAGCAAGAAAGATATTATAGCAGGCAGCGCCAATGCAAGAAGTCGGGTATTAGCAATAATGATCAGGTAGAAAAACCTTGCTGAAGCGATCATTCGGCCGCTCACTCCATGCAGGGAGAGCTCCTGCGTCGGCGACCTGAGCGAAGTTCCTTCTCCGTCTCCATTAACCTGACTTGCGCCCACATGCGCATCGAGTTGTTGCCGCGCACTGCGTCACAGTTGAGGAGTTCTGTCAGGGCGCGTTTAATGCTCTCGTTGACGTCAAACAGGCGCTGCTCTTCAGCAGAGATGGCATGTATGGTTTCTTCGTCTAGAATTGTGCCCAGCGATCCGGGGCCAGCAGCGTCTCGGCCGCAGCGGGCCCGAGTGCGACCAAATTTACATTCACCGCTCCCCGAGTATCGCCTTGGTGATGTCGATATCGACGAAGTGCTGGATGATCGAGTTGAGACGCTCGTGACTGACGCCTTGCGCGGCCGAATCTGTTCGAGGTGGCTGGAGAGTTCCTCATGCTGCTCCTGCAGAAGCATGTACTTTTGCAGAGCAAAGTTGTAGGTTTGTGTCTTGCTCGAGGTCATTTTGGCTGTGTCTGGGAAGGAAGCGTGGGGGTCGGTATGGGTGCTTCCCTTGGCTTGAAGGAGCGCAGCGGGAGTCAAGAGATTTATTTGAGTCAGAAACGGAGCTCTTTATAACAAGCCCATTGAAGGTGAATGAATGATCGGTCTTGGGCAACAGGCGGCAGGCGGTATACCATGAGCGGGGGGTTCGTTGCGACGATGCAGCACTGGATGGACGCAGCTGCAGAAGGAGCCCACTCTGTTCAGCCCGCGGATCTGTGTATCCACTAGTGCAGCAGGAAACGTGGTTGATGGCCTTTGCTGGTAGTATGGAGTAGGCTGATATCAAATGGTATTTCTGTCAATCCACCGCCGCTTTTGCTTTTTGACGGAGGAAAAAAGGAGGATGATGACGGGAGGGTGTCTGGTGAGCAGGTGTAGCTGTCACCGTCTGCACGGAGACTTGCTGGGGGCGATTAGCCAGGGGGTGGGGATGGTCCGTGTTGGAAATGAGGCGTGCTGTGAATAAAACCACACATATGAATAGGGGGTGACGATCGGGACAATTCTTCAATTCTGTCAAGGTCAGGGTATGTTTTCAGCTTTAAGAATCTAGAAGCAGAATGTGCAATATTGACAATGGGAAAATGTGGAAGACGGAAGGAGCAGGGGGGAGGAATGCTTGAAAAAGGATGCACGGGAGGCGGGAGATGACCGGAGCTCGAGTGGGCATCTGGGCACAGCGATCTTGGCTCGTGCTCTGACTTGTACAGTCTATGGGCAGAACATTGAATATTTGAACACCAAGACGTATACACTAATAACTACTGATACTAGTGTATACTTTTCCATCAGCAAATACATCCTGCCTCATCCTCTCTTCTCCCTGCCGCAATGAACAGCCTGGCCAATGGCGTTGATGGCGGTGGCGACACTTGGCACTTTCTTTCCACGACACGGCGGTAACGAGAGAAGCCCGGAACGGAGCTGAAGGCTCGTGAGCTGGATGGCGCTACCGCATGTTGGTATAGCGCAGGCGGTTGGGCCTTTCAGCCAGAGACGCAGAGATATCGAGATGCAGAGTACATATGTACGAAGTAATCCGACCAGATGGCGGGCAATGGAGAGACCCAGATCGGGGGCGTAGGCGGTCCTCACAACACACCATCAGACGCGAGCTGCCACAAGCTGCCACTTGGGAAAGCGAAGGCCAGTCACTGTCACTGTCACTGTCACCCGGAGCTGGGGCCGGCCATTGGGCAACACGGTGATTGCGCGCTAGGCGGCACGAACTGAGGTGACGAGGTGAGGTGGTGAGGTGGTGGCACCGGTTGACTGGTTGACTGGGCCGTGGTGTCGTGATTTGGGTGGTATGCTTGTGGCGCCCGACTGGAACGAGACTGGTCCAGAATCAGGCCAGGGATTGTTTGGAGGGTGGAATATAAACTGCCCTGCCTGGGGACGTGACACCTAGGATGGACAAGCAGGACAGACCGGCTGCAGGTTCTTTTGGCTGAAGCGACGAGAAGAGGTAGGCCCGTTGGGGGACAAATCTGCAAGTGAGGTTCAGGTGACGGTGGTGGGAGTCTCGATATGTATTTGTACGCGCTCAGTTGAGGCAACGAAGAGACTCGGAACAAACATGGGTGTACGACAAGTCTACAACATTTGCATCGCAGTACAGAGTACGGAGTAGCGGTTCTTGATACGTTGACGTGTTGAGCGGCTCATCATGTCTCGCAGGGAACACGAGTAGCCACATTCCGTAGTGAGAGTACCAGACATAAGGCGCCGATTTCATCAGACATGGACAGCGTTTTGCAGCTGCTTCTAGAAGTTTGTTCATGGTATTTCGCTGGCCATTGGCTCTCCGAGCCTGTCTCCCGCTGCCACAGACCATGCTGTGTCTGGCACATAGCTGGGCACGATATGCTGTGATGCTAGTCCACAATATTGTAACGTCTTGTCCAGGTACGGAGTGCGGTGGGCCCCAACGACGGCTTGATGCCGCCACGGAAATAGCGCAGTGTCATGGCATTGATGCTTAAAGAGGCGGAGCAACCGCACATGGGCAATCAAATCAACCCTGGCACGAAACATGCCGGGGAAATTATGCAATTCTGAAATCATGGCAGGCACGGGCCACGGAAAACGGAAAACGGCCACAAACGAAGCTTTGTTGCAATATTTGTGATTTGTGTGCAATACCAGACAACACGGCGTTGCAACAAGCAAACAAGACAATGCCGCCGTCGATGAACTGACTGGTCTGCGATCCAACCAACCCAACAGTACGTACAACCCATGCTGCCATGTCGAGTACTCCGTACTGCGCCAGAGTATGATGCCACCAGCCTACCTCGTACGGAGTACATGGTAAAGATGTCCCACCCATTGTGCCAGTCTCTCTTCTCTGGGTGCAGCCGACGGCCCCATTGACCGACAGGATTGTCCAGCTCGCCTACTCTGTAGCTAGCTGCTATTACCACTCGTCGAGAGTGAGACGTGCTATGGCCCCTGCCAACTTTCAAACTCGCAGGAAACAAGACATCGATATGCTGACCCGCTGGAAACGCGTGTCGCTGGGGTTCCAAATGATGGGGTACGCTCATCCACGTTTCGTTCGCCAACCAGAACACGGAGGAGCCATCATGAATGAGGCCGCGAGAGCCTCTTTGATGAACAATTGAATACAGTATGGCTCTGAAAAGTAGCTACCTTGTGGGGTCCTGGGCAAACGACCGGAACAATGCCTGGCCTCTCCGTGGCGTCATCTCACCAACTACCTAGGGAGGTACGTAGTCACTGTGATAAATAACTCTCGTCCGTACCTGCACCTGGTGAAAGACAATTTCCCAGTCCATGACTTCACACACTGTCTCGCCTCCCCACAGACCGATGCGCGCCGCTACCGTCATGAGACAAGCCCCCGTCCCACACGGCGGATGGCGTCAACAGTAGGGACCACCGGTAATTGGGAGAGGGTGACGGCCTCCACACTGACGGCAGTAATAATGACACTCGCCAAAACAAATTTCAACGTCCCAACTTCCTTGCTTCCATATCCTGGCTGACACTTCCGCAGAAACTGTGGCCAAGGAAAGTCCCGGGCTTCGGGCTGATCCTCCCACTATTATGCCATGACATGATCATCTTCCCACCGTCCCATCAAATTCTAGCCACCCTGCACAAGTGTATCGCCAGCTGGTCATCGAAAAACGGCCCATTCTGCTGCGATCGAGGAGGCACATCAACGTGCAGATCCTCCACAGCCAGGTCTCGCTGTCTGCACACCTTCAGAAACGCCTGGTATGTCTTTGCGTTTCGTTCGGTTGCCGATATGTATACTTGAACACTTGGATACATCCCAAATAGGTCGAAAAGAGTCGCGACCAAAGCCGGCATAACACGATCATCATACGTGATATCAGCACCCAGTACGACATCGACTGGCCGGCCACCATTCCATTTCTCATCCTCCGTGCCAACCAATGCGTGCCCCCATTTGATATCCATCAGGGTGATTTTCGACGAGTCCTGGAGGCTGTTGAGGAACAAATTATCCGGCAGGTTGTTAATGACGTCGTCGGATCCATCCGAAGCAATGGCGTGCGCTGCTTGCAAATGCTTCACACAGAGTATAGACGGGTATCCGGTACCAGCACCCAATTCCAGCACGCGTTTTCCTGCGACAAGTGACGGATTTTGGCACAGGTATTGTCCCAATTGCAATGCTGCCTCCCAGGTCCTGTGGCCCGTAGTACCGCCCGCGGCAATTAGGTTTCGATTTTCGAGGAGTGTGATGCTCGGATGTGGAGCGACCGTCTTTGACTGCGTCTCACGCCCAAGCAGGGACAGGTGGTATGTTACATAGCACTTCTTTTGCGCCGATACAGCATCTGGTGGCATGGGAGTGGCCAGAAGTGCCGATAGTGTGTTCATGATATCATCTGATACCGCCTTTGACCCTTTGGTCAGAACGACCATGATTATGGCTTGGTGGCTTGAGAATGGATGTAAAACTACGAGGAGAAAACTTACATATCTATCCCAGTCGTCTATGGCAGACTCTATTCGGAACACAAGTTCCTTCAAAATTTTGACGCGATATCTGTCTGGGGGCCCGACACTACCCGTCTCATCACAAAAGATGCGCTTGTAGATGTCATCCTGAACATCTTCCAAACGGAGAAACTTGTCTTGAGGATAGTCAAGAATGGACTCTAGCTGAAGGTATTGGTAACAGAACCGATCTACCTCTTGCCTCCATGGAGGATCCATGTTGGCCAGAGCACCAGTCCATTTGCAGATGCTCAATTCAAGTTACAGCAGTTGACGGCTTGAAAGCTCGCGTGCTCCTGCCTCGTCATGCCACCCGCGCGGAGACAGTGTGGGGTTCAACATCCCAAAATGGCAATGTAATTTTCCGAAACTTGTCCGACGCATCACGTGGTTTTCCAGTGAAATTATGTGTGACTAAGCAGCCGAATTCCTCAGGCACACACATGCTTTTTGAACCCCCACAGCAACGCACGCACAAACTGTTAGGGTTGGACCCAGTTTAAGCGACACGGGCGGCCGACGGAATTTTCGCCCTGGGTCAGATTTCGCTGGCCCTCTCAACCCTCACGGATTTGAAGTCACCACGCCCAACGCCCAGTCTCTCCTCCGTCACCACCACAGAGACAACATCACAACACCGCAACCATGGCGGACAACGACAGCCCCGTTACTCTTCGAACTCGCAAGTTCATCCGTAACCCTCTGCTGGGTCGCAAGCAGATGGTCGTGTGAGTTTGAAAACCCCCCCTCTTCGATGGTGCCGCGCAATTTGAACGTCGACTTCACGGGGCTCGGCGTCTTTATCTGCAATTTTCTCATGCGACAAATTCGACGACAAGACGAAAAAAAAATTATGGCCATTACCCGAGTCAACATGTTCAGCTCTCATAAGATCCTCGACGACTGAGAAGTGAACAAAATTTTCCAATTCACTTGGGGCATGCGCAGCGCGGACGGGCATACACATCATTCATCAACCCATCGGCTCAATGAGATTCCTACCAGACGAAGCCATCGCCCCGTGAAATACGAACAAGGCCAGATTCTTGCGCGGCACGAGGAATGATGATTACATGGGAAACAAACATGCAATGCTAATGCATCGAATAGTGACATCCTCCACCCCAACCGCGCCAACATCGCCAAGGAGGAGCTCCGCGAGAAGCTCAGCGGCATGTACAAGGTGCAGAAGGACCAGGTCCAGGTTTTTGGCCTGCGAACCCAGTTCGGTGGCGGCAAGACCACCGGCTTCGCCCTCATCTACGACTCCCCCGAGGCCCTGAAGAAGTTTGAGCCCACCTACCGCCTTGTCCGCGTCGGCATGGCCACCAAGCCCGAGCGTGCCAGCAGACAGCAGCGTACGTCGCCCGCACACCCCCTTCGCTTCGGCGTGCAAGTCGTCGTCCGGAATCCACACAGACTCGAGCATTTGCGCGAGGCAAAAGGCGGAACAAGAGTGCTAACATACCCCCGCAGGCAAGCAGCGCAAGAACCGACAGAAGACGCTCCGTGGCACGGCAAAGGTCAAGGGTGCCAAGGCGAAGAAGGACAAATAGGCGTGACGTGCATCGTTGTAAAAACGGGGGCGATGGGCAAGGCTGTGTTGTGGCTGCGTCCGCGGATGTGTGGTATCAGCGTACCGCGGGGCGCTTGGATTTCTTGGGCATACGGGAAACTATGTTCACGAACCTCTGGGAACGCGTTCGGCTTTTTTGGGGGGGCGAGCGGGTGAGACCACGGCTTCCATGGTCTCCCTTGACTACACTAGCATGAAATCAACGGTGTTTCGGTTTCGGACCAAAAATTACGATACATGTGGTTCACATAGTGCGAGCATCCCAGTGACTTGGGGCATATTTGTGACATGCGTGTGAATGTGTTTAGGCACTGCCATGGCCTGCCATGTAGTGTTTCTGGGCTGTAGCAGGTTAGCACGCGATGAGACTGCACGACGGTACATAGGTACCATGTGACCAAGGGAAATATTGAAAAAAAAAAGAGCTATATTCAAACAACGCGGCTTGCCGTCCAGCAGCGGGTATCACGATATCTGCGCAAGCGCCAAAACACCCACGGTTCCCACCCCCAATGGGCCCAAGTCCATACCCGCAACCAAATGTGTGTATATACACCAGACCATGCAATCGTAAAAAAAAACATTCATTCCTCATGACCAGCAAAACAGCCCTACATCAAGCCCAGGGCAAACACGCCGGCCAAACACCCGACAACGACCCACACGGCGGCGGAATCCCCCCTCACGCCCTGGGCCTTGACGACGGGCACATGCCAGCCGCAGTGCTCGTTGCCGCCGACAGTATTGCAAGTATAGTACGTGACCTGGCGGTATCCCTGGCTCGCCAGGACGGCGTCCTGGTCCGGCGCCGGCGTCACGACGGGCGTGTAGGCCGGTATTGGCGCGGGGCCAGGCGCGTCTCGACGGCCGGCGCGGCGAGCGTCCGGGTCGCCACGTCCCTCGGCGTCGAGGCCGTGTGGTTGGTGATTGCCGCCCGCCCTTGTGTCATGGTTACCGCCGAGCTCGCTCCGCCTTTTGAGAGGGTCGTAGGTACCGTCTTGACGGGGGGCTCTCTTGTCCCCCGTGCCCGTGGGATCGGGGGGGAGCACCGGCCCATGGCGTATCCTCTTGATGGACTCGTCGACGTCGGCGTCTCGCTCTGCGTGGGCGGGCAGCGACCACGAGAGGAGGAGGAGGGCGGCGAGCAGGATGGCGGGCCGCCGCCACGGCGATGTGTAGGGTAGGCGTGGGGACATGGATGGGTCTGCTTATGCCCCGCTGGGGTGGGAGGTTGATCTGCTCGGGTTGCCCTTTGCTGACGGGAGTCTTTTTTTTTTCTTTCTCTTCTTCTAGGAATCTAGTGTTTTATAGTATGCTCTGATGCAGAGGCCGGTTCACTCGGAGAAAGGGCGTACATCGGTTCTCGGAGGTCGTATTTGGCCCGGGCTGTGTGCCGTGCGGCAGCGTGGTTGCCAAGACGAGATGTATCCCTCGCACCACCGTTCACATATGCACGCGGATGAAAAATGATGGGTGAATGCTAGGGCGGTTGAGAAGCGAGTATGAAAAATGGCATGTGGGAAAAACCTCCCACGGCGGGAGGTCTTTGCCTTTTTACATGTCCGAGACTTCTCACGGCCGTCCGGGCCTGGGGGTTCACAAATGACTAACATTGAGGCACTGGTTTGACGTTGATTGGGGTCACATCCGATCACATGGCCCCCGTGGGACCTTCAAGTTGGGGACTTGGAACTTACACCACCCACCACCAACCACATCAGACGACCAAGTCTCCTTCTTCAAAGACCCCTCAACGCCAACTTTTCCAACATGTACCGAGTGCTCCGACAAGTCACCCCAGGCCCAGTGGTGTCTTCCGCCACGACGGGCAATGCCACGCGCGCCCAACGCTGACACGGGTCATCGATTTGACTGGAGGCGATGCGCCGTCCATTTGTGCTGGTGGCACCTCGGGACACTCTGGCCATGGACCCTCGGGGCACCAACCAGCTCGACTGCACAGCGATCTGGCCTGACCGCCCAGACTTCAGACATGTCTGGTGCTCCTTTTTGCTCTCTCCACGAGTCGAGTCGCTAAAAGGACGTCTGGACTGCCCAGGAACCCGGCACCAGGCGCTCACGCGTCTTGCGGTGCAAGGACGAGCTCGTCCCGCCACAGCTGAAGATGCCAAGACTTCACGGCTCGTGCTTACCCAGTAGATTTGGCCGATCCCCCGCCTTTTGGCGCCGGTCACGATCGACTGTCCCTACCCAATCCAGCCGTTGTTTCAACCATCCGTCACTCACTTCCCAACTTTGGCACGCCAAGGCTGAGTCCTCCCGTCCAAGCGTGAACCACCAACCACTCGCGCCGTGTAGCCGGATTCTGAGAATAGACTGCTCGCGACTATTGTTAAACAAATCTCGTGGCTGACACGCCTCGTCTGCGATACGAATTTACAAATAATGCATGTACACTGTTTACCAACACCCGTAGTCCTATTATACACGTGGTATCTGGCAGGCCCCCAACGCCAAAATGTAATGTAATGCCGAGCACTCCAACCCAAGGTGACTGTCAGTGACGGAAATCATTCATCCCGCGCTCCCTCCGTACGCGGCGACGTGTCCTGAAGAATCTTGGGCTCAATCATCTCGCCCCAGCCAATAGTCCGGTGTCCGTCATCCGCCTCTTCTTCGTCCTCTTCAAAATCAGGCACCTCAAACTTATCATATACCCGCTGGCCCTTTTCATCGAAAACTTTCTCCTTGTGCTCACGATCCCTCAACGCCAGTCGTACTTCCAGATTAGACTCGGTACTTCCGGGGAGGACCTCTCCGGTGACGAAAGCAATCACGGGCTGCCACTGTGTTGCTTTCGACATGATGCACTGCTTCCACGTAATCACCATCCCTTCCTTGGCACTGCCCTTCTCCAGTGTGGCAAGGCTGCCCATATCTTCGGGCAATGCGGGCAGATCTTCAACTTCCACATCACCGACGCCATCGCCATTGCTAGGAGCCTCTTCCACCCCATTCACATGGGTGCCAAACGGATCCCGACGTCCTGCGGACTGCTTCGTTTTTGAGTTGCTTTTTGTGTCGATTGCGTCTGCCTCCTCTCCAAACACGCCCGAGCCTTCCTCGGCATAAGAGTCGTCATAGTAAGCTTGAGATTCCCGCTTTCGTTTGCGCATGGATCCGTATTGTTGTTGAGGGTCCCATCGTTGAACAAAGGGGAATGGAGGCTCCGACAGCACCATGCCCTCGTGGCAACATTCCACCGCCCGATATGTAATCTTGGATTTCCATGCGTCAGGGTTGGCGTTGTCCTCGCTAGGTTGCTCCGTGTCTTCGCCATCGACAACTTGTACGATTCTGGGATTATGCAAAGCCTTGACATCCTTCATAAGCCCCTCCTTGATGCGCTCTTCGTCGGCTTTGGACTTGGGGTTCTTGAGCCCCAGCGCCCCAAATAGCATTCTTCTCCCCGCCCCCATGTCCACTCGAGCACGCCGTCCTGCCGAATCGTTACTGTCTGGGAACGTCTCGCTGCGAGGGTTTTCTGGTGTCTGTGTCGATTTCCCATTGGCCACGATCGGCTCACTTGTGGTCTCCAGGGAAGCATCCTCGGACAGGGCGCCCAACAAAGCCTCCTTCCGAGCCAGAAGCTCTGCGTCGTCAAATTCTGGCGTCCCGACCCCCTCTTGCCGACCTAAGAGCCTGGCCCGTTTCCGTCGAGCATTGCGTTTTTGTGTTCTTGAGAGGCCTTCGTGAGGCGCGGTTCCCTCGCTTTTGACCAATGCCTTCTGTGGCCTCGGAGCCTCTGGTACAAGCTTAGACCCAGGCTGGGGTTCAGACTCGGATTCGTCTGAAGCACTTGAACTATCATCGGATGAATCGTCACTATCGCTGTCCGAGCTCTCATTCGGAGAGTCACTGGTGTTCTCGTAGCTCGAATCGCCCTCGTCATGCTCGTCGTCGGCGGGATCAGAACTACCGTCGTAGCTTGACCCTGAAGTTGACGTATCCGAGCCATTGCTGTCTACTTCCTCAATAAGAGGCTTCGAAGCTGGTCGTGAATGATGAAAGAGAGAGGGCATTACGGGCTGCACGGGTGAGGATTCATGCTGCTCCAAGAGCCCTGTAACCATCCGATCCATCATATCGTCAAAGCTAAGGCTTGGGGCAGTCGACCGTCGTAGCGTATCATACGTCTTCCTCAAGTTTTGCTTTTGTCGAAAAAGCTCCGTTTCGATTCTCGAGAACGATAAAAGAGGGAATGCCATCCGAAGCACTCCTAGTTGTTCCAAAGTGGGTTCGTTCGAAGCCGACTGGTTGTTACCACTGTCTTCGTCTAGAAGCCGAAGCTCCTCAACCAACGCCCCTGGCGAATAGTCGACATCAACATCGTCTTCACCATCCCCAGACACACTCTGCTCAGTGTCCTGATCAGGTTCAAATTCATCATCTTGGTCCTCCGAGTCATCAAGATCTCCACCCCCGTTGACCAAGATGGATTGCAGACGACCGTCGGGAGCTTCGTCAGGTCGAGGCGGCCCTTCTAGGAGCAACTGCTCTGGCTCCTGCTCCTGCTCAGCCATGTCCTGTTGTTCAATTCGCGCTCTTTTACGGGGAGGCAGCTCAAAAGCCGGCCGATCGCGAGGTGTTCGCAGCCACGGTCGCCCGAATGCGAGCCCATCGACAAGATGCTTGCCGTCTGTTGAAATCTGGTGCCGTCCGCTGAGCCGGCGTCTTCGGATGTCGTCTGTCAAAAGGGACCGGATTCTACATGTGTCATGTCAGCCGAGTCCGGAAATCGATGGTAGTTTAGCCTGAGAAACGCACACTACATGGTCTTCATCCTTCAAAATCTGCGAAACCAGCTGAAAATGCAGACACTCGTAGCCCCCTCCCTTGTCATCTAAAAGCTCGACCGCATAGTCCTCCAGCCCCCATTCGCTGCTCTCCAATGGCACCACCTCGTTGACCTGGGTCAGCAGTTTGGCAATGGTCGTGTCTGAGGAGCAAGCACACGGCCAGACGAGCTTGATCTCCGGCACGCCGTGTCGCCGGATGGCGAGGCGCAGTCGGATATCTTGGGCTGACATGTTCTATCGC
Organism: Metarhizium humberi; assembly: GCA_020102295.1. Lineage (NCBI taxonomy): Eukaryota > Fungi > Ascomycota > Sordariomycetes > Hypocreales > Clavicipitaceae > Metarhizium > Metarhizium humberi. Next base: position 42,782 of record JACEFI010000040.1, read on the forward strand.
GGCATGGTTGCATGAAAGAGTCGAAAGAAGCTATTCGAGCGGCGAGCAAAGGCTGACGAGCAACCACAGCTGAAAGATGGGAATTCACAGTCCGTGTTGTTAAGCGGTTCGAAAGAAGTGAGCAAAACGTCAGGCACCAAGGGACTATTTGGGGTGGTCGAAAATTATTGTGGGCCCAGAAGGACGTCACAGTGTCACACCAGACTTCAGCTCAAGGTACTCCGTAGCTGGAGGCTGGGTGCGTGGGTAGACGGCAGACAAGACATGCGGTTGGAAATACATCCCACCAGACAATATCTCGCCTAGGAAAGACTCATCCATAATTTTGGGGAATTGTCATGTAATTTACATGTTATGCAAATATTCGCTATCAGTGTTCAAACATGCCAGCCTCCGGCAACCCAACTCCGTAATGCGCGTAAAAAACCAGACTTCCTTGCTCAAGATTGTTCTTTTGTCTCGTTCTACGTGGGCCGATCCCTGTCCAGCATGTGGCCCATCTTTTCAATCTACAAAGTCATCAGTCAACGATCCGCTAGCAACACGAGATGACATGAGAAGCACCCCGGCATCAAGAAAAAACATACCTTTGTCTTGAGATAGCCCTCCACCTCCTGGCTCCTGAAGCCGCCCTTGCCCTTCCAGGACAGCGGCACCATGGCCACCCTCTCCTTGACCACAACCTCCCTGTTGGGGCCCTCGACGGCCCGAATCTTGTCAGGGTTGTTGGTCAGCAGACGCACGTCGTGCTGCCCCAAGTCCAGCAGCATGGCCGTGGCCAGGCCGTAGCTCCTCGCGTCGGCGGGGTGTCTCAGCAGCAGGTTCGCCTCGACCGTGTCGGACCCCAGATCCTGCAGGTTGTACGCCTTGAGCTTCTCGCCCAGCCCGATGCCCCGCCCCTCTTGGCGGAGGTAGATGATGATGCCGCCAGAGGCGTTGCCGGGCATGCCCATCAGCCGGGCTGCCTCGTCGAGCTGCTCGCCGCAGTCGCAGCGTGCCGACCAGGCAGTCTCGCCCGTGTAGCACTCGGAATGGATGCGCACCAGGGGCGGCTGCGAGCTCTGCCCGGGCGTGGCCGGCGCTGCTTGGCCGGCGTCCATGCCGCTGGTTGTCCGGCCGGGGAACAGTCTGCCCGTGTAGGCGCCGCGGATCATCCTGTCCATCTCGGTCTCTCCCTCGCGGGGGGCGTCGAGGCTCTTGCTTCGGATGTGGTTGCCAAACACAATGGCCAGGTGCTCCTTGTTGTCGACGTTGTTGGTGTACAGGTGGAGGAACATTTCTGTGCCCGTGACGGTGGGGATGCGCGCGCGGACAATGCATTGCACCTCGGGCAGCGTCTGCAGCAGCCTCGGCCTTTTGTTGCCGCATCCGCCGTCGGGGATTGAGCTGTCTACCGGGACGCCGCGCGGTCCGGCTCTCGTGGGCGTTTGCGTTCCAGGAGTCTGCGGCGGGGTGAAGGCGGGGGACAGCAACGACGGTGGAGGCGGTTGCGATTGCGATTGCGGCGTGGTGGCGGCATCTTGGGAACCCTGTTGTGAGAGCGAGAGTTCGTCTACATCTTGGTGAGCGTCTTGATTGTGGCCGCTGGACGCAGCTGCATCGACGGGCGTTGAGCGCGGTGAGTAAAACGACGGGAGATGGCTGGTCTCGCCGAACTCGGGAGGTGTGTTTGACGACGGCATTGTCGGCAACGGGCGTATGGGTCGGCCGGGCGCGGAGCCTTGGGAGCTGCGTGTCTTGTCGTCTTGTCGCTCTGCTGGATTGACTCACAATCGCACAAGTAGGGAGAGGCGAGCTTAATTATGTCGTGCTTGGTGCCTCGTGGTTGTTGACGGTAAAGTGAGCGCCTTCAACGGAGCCGGCTCAATTAGTCAGAGCCATGGATCTTTGATTCGACCTCGGCGAAAATGGTCAAATGGAAATGCGCCATGCAGAAAATTGTGGGCCGGCGTCGTTGTCGAACAATCTGCTCCGTCTTATGTCATCCATTGGAAATCCCCTTGTCCGGCACTCACTCACTTAATTACAAACATGGAACTGTCACGCACATGACGTCTCGCGCGCGCGGGGGCACAGGACTTTATCGTATGTATCCCTTTGGCTGTGCGCAGGTGCCAGTTATGTACCGACCAAGGATATTAACTAATTAAATAAAAGATACTTAAATCACCTAGGAATTTATATATAAAGTAAAGTACTAGATATATAAAGCTACCAGGCACACAGGCTACCTTTAAAAAAGATGTACTAGCAAGTATCGCAGATAAAGTGGGGTATATACATCACTGGCACCTGCGCACAGCCAAAGGGATTGCGCTATCTGCAACCTGTCTTTGTCCAACCCGTTTGATTGCTGATTCATGCAAGAGCATCGTTATTGTATCATGTGACGAACGACAAATTCTGTTTCGGCCAGGCCCTGGCAGTATCCTTGCCACCTCTGAAACGGCCTCATGGGCATTGATTTCCCATCATATCACAGTGTTTCACAGAGATGTAGGGTCGAATCATGATCATGATTGATATACAGGTAATCAATTTTGTTTTTGCCCGAGTCATTTGATCCTTCCCAATTTTTCCATTGGCGGAATCATGTGCACTACATGTTACGGGATTCTAGAAAAAAATATATACATGTACAATGTAAAAGTGGTCTATAATTCTTGTTTCCTTCCTAACACCTTAAGCAGCAACCTGCTTGCCAGTGCCGTACTGAATGTTGACGACTTCGAGGCCAGTGGGAGAGTGTGGTAGACCAAGGGTGTGAGGGCACTTTGGCTGATTGCTAACTGTCAAGTCGAGAGTGCAGATCTCGTCCCAGCCACTTTTGCAGACGGGGTCAAGGATGTTGACAAGCTCGTAGTTATTGGCAACCCAGCTGCTTGGCTCCGCGATGCAAGCACCGACATAGCCCATGCTGTTGGAGGCAGAGAGAGGCAACTTGCCGTCTGAGAGGAGGTCCTTGCACTCATCGGCAGGGACTGTCTCATATTCCATGGCGATGCCGCCTCCCATCTGAGGGCTGGCCGTGGCAGACTCGCCAAAGGCAAGGTAGTTCCAGGCATCGTACGAGATGTCGTGGGCACCACCAGACTGGTCAATCTTGAGGAGGTTGAGGCTGCGGCCCTCATAAGACACCTTGACGCAGATGTTGTCGCAGGTGATTGCTTCGGGCCAGTAGGCAACACGGTTGGTGTTGATCTTGCCTCCAATCACACCGATGGACGAAGAGTACTGATCATGGGGGGTGACGCTGATCCCCTGGCCACGCTTGGGGATGACACCAGCAGAGACGGCGGCAGCCGAGGCGACGATGACGGTAGCGATTGAAGAGATCATTTTGACAGATTGTTTTTATGTTTCTTGTGTCAAAGAAGGGAATGTGATTTGTGATCTTGTGTATATGTGCAGTTGTGAGGTGTATATGTATATAAACCACCAGGGTTGGAACTTCAAGGAATGTATATGAATACAAGAAAGGAATGTCTTGAACCCGTCAAAGAATCTGTAGTAGATGATGTTTGCTTGTGTTAAGTTCGAGACTCTGGGGGGATCGATGCCATTCTTATACCTCTGGCGGCGGATAGCCGTCCAAGAGGGGATCTTGGGCTTGGCCTAAGTGAATTCCTTGTAAAACGTGAAAGAATGACCTTGTACTCTGCCCATCCGAGTAGTGAAAGAACAAGTACCACGATCATTGCCGGGGCCTGAGCCGATGGGACGGTTATTGATCCATCCTATGAAGTTGCGACGTTGCGAGGGGTTTTTCTCGATATACACGCGTTGATTAGGAATACCTTGGTATTTCTCAAGTCCTTGATCCGCTATTCCACTCCTCCACACACACTCGAGTCTATTGCCACAGTTCTCTTGTCTGAATAAGGTCCTCCCCGGTCGAGGACAATGCGTCGTTCCTGAGCCACGCACGCCGTCTGAAGTCCACACGCAGCATCGAGCCTGTGGAAACGCAATGACTCTGTTGGTGGCGCGTTCGTGGAGTGTTTCAATAGGGCATGGCGTTCTTAGTCTGAACCCGCCATGCGCTTAGGTCAGGCACCCTCTGTGTAAAGGGGGGGAGGGGGAGCGGCAAACACGTTGTTGTGCCTTCTGAGGTGCAGCCAAGACTGTGTGCTGCATCAAGGAGGCGTCGGGTGATGAGCGTGGGCTGCAGGAACAATGCAGCCATTACGCAGTGTGTTCCTGAAGCCGCCCCTACTCTACTGCTTTTGCCGTGAATGGATGTCGCAAGGCCCGGTCAGCCTGTTTAGAAAACAACATTGAGGATGTTAGTTCATGCAACAAGGCCAAATGCTAGCCAGCTGCGTTATTCATGGCATTGTTTTGTTTGTAATATGGTAGTACATACAAGTACTTGCTCAAGCATTTCGAACCGAATCGGAGGCGTTGTCACTTCACACATAAACTTTGAAAAGCTGAGAGAAAAGCGGGCGAGACGGAGTTGTTGAAGAATCATGTAGTTGGCATGGCGGAAAACCTTGAGTAAAGTTGGGACGACGTGGCTAGTGTCAAACCGCAGACAACCAATCACCCCGTTTGACTGTAATGCGTTGCTTTTTTTTTCCCTCTTCGTTTCCTTTCTCTTGTTGGTTTTGTCAGCGCAGCGTGATTGTGGTGAACAATTAATTGGCTTACCTGTTTCCAGGGCGGAGAACTTCTTTTGATGGCGGCTAGGTTCAGCACCAGTGCGCTTTGAGTGGGCACAATTCACAGCAAAAGGATGACTCGCCCCGGGTGTCCAATCGCTTTCAGCCTGTGGAGGAGAAGTTTCCTTGGTATTGGTGAAGATGATTCTTTATTTCTCCCGCTTCTTCCATGGATCTCGTCCATTCCCATGCCGGAAAGAATATCCCTCAGGAACCGGTGTGTGCCACGCATCGCCAACTTCCAATTTTGGTTGGACTAGGTCACTAAGCCGTAGCCAAGAAAGACGAGGGAGAATGCGCAATTATCTGCCTCTCCACGCCGCCTGCCAATCAGCCTTTTGAACCATCCAAAGCCTATTGCGGTGGACCTCAGGATGATCCCCGTCCGGGAGGAACAACTTTGCAAGCTTGATGGTTGACAGGCACGGGTTATCCGGAGCTATCCTCCGTGCACTCCATCGGGAAAATCCATCGTCGGCCTGCCTGTAGGAGCGAAACAAGCCGATTCGAACAACAGCCAGGGGTCTAAGCGGGAAGTTTCCATGTGCATGGATTCCTCCACCCCGTTGACATGGCGTTGACAACGCAGCTACGCAGAGTTTTTGTCCCATCAGTTGCCATGTGACTGGATAGTGCGAAGGAAGAAAAATCCTGGCAATGTCTGTGTGTCTAGACCGTCTTGAGAGTCCCCTCTTGGACCCTCGGCGAACCCTAGCCGGATCGACGAAGAAGCCACGATAGGCACGGACAAGTTGTTCGTCCAGTTGATCTTGGAGCCCGCGGCCCAGAGGTTTCATGGGCATCTCCGTGGCCTATCCAAGCCGGCGTGCTGACCTGCCCATGGCCATGGTGGCAGCCATGGTAAGCACAGTCCATCCCCATCCCGAAGACCGAGCAGATCAGTCCGGGGACGAACAGCGACTCCTCTGACCTTGGGTACCGTCCTGCGCTTCCTTCGGGGATGGTTAGTACAAGCTGTAGGGTAGCGATTGGATGGGCAACCCAACAATGCGACGTCGCACTTGTGATGGCCAGAAAAATTCCAAGTAGCCAAGTCTGATGTCGAGGGATTGCTCGGGCTTTTTTGCTTAACAAGTAATGGGTTTGCGATGGGATGGACGGATGACAGGTCTGTGGAACGGGGACAAGATGTTGAAAGCTGGTTGTGCGGGGAAGCGTAAGCGTGGTCGTTTCGTTTCACGATGACAGCTGGTGCAGTTGGTGACGGGACATGGACCTTCTCCCGACGAAGCTAGTACTTGAGCACCTCCCTACAAGGTCAACTGGTGCTTTATTATTGCAAAGTCACATAGTAGTACCAGAACCGAGAACTGGTGGCAGTAACTTTTGAATGGTGGTCTTGGGATCCGGCCCGCCGGGTCTGTTGTCACCAGAGGCAAATTCTAGAGTCCAGCGTAGCTCCGAAATCTTTAAAAAACCATCTATCTGTCGCGGCGTAGCGCTGCATAGCAAGCAAAGAACCTTGAGCGTTGTATTTATTTCTCTTTCGCTTGAAGGGTCTAAATAAAAACTGTCAAAGATTGATACAACAATTACGTGCAGTGCTGCTGCATGAAATTCGCGCTCATGCTTGATGTTGGCGGAGTCCTTGAGCTGCGGGTTGCTTGCTATCCAAGGCGGTGCCCCACCCTCGCGGTGAGGACAGGCTGATTGCGATAATCGATAAGCAGCTTGCTCCAAAAAAAATTTCTGGTACACCAAGAAATGCTGGCCACCAAGCCATTCAAGCTCACTCCAGCAGCCTCAACAACGCTGCGCTTCGGTCAAAATGTCCACAGCTGCATCGCCCGAGCCGGCGACTCCAAAGCACGAGAAGAAAATCAAGAAGGAAAAGAAGCGCGCTCGCGAGGAAGAGGTTGCGCTAGTTGAGGGCGAGAGAAAGCACAAGAGATCAAAGAGCATCACTGCAGATGCCATTGCACAAAGCGACGACATCCATGGCCAGGATGTGAACAAGGACAAAAAGAAGAAGAAGGAAAAGAAGAATAAGCACCGACATGATGCCGGTGAAGTGGCAGATGAGGCGCACAAACACAAGGCTGAAAAGAAAAAGAAGAAGCACCACAAGGAAGAGACCGAAACACTCACGCATGCCGAGGTAAAGGCAGAACTGGGCAATGACGAACTAAAACCCGAAAAGAAAGACAAGAAAAAGAAGAAGAAACACGCCGAGGTCGCCGATGAGGCTGTGGAGACTGTCATTTCAAAGAAGCCAAAGCCAAGTACGCAACTCACCGAACTTGAGGACACGGATGCCATGGACATCGACAAGCCGTCAGCTTCGGTATATCAGCCACCGGATATTCCAGCCAACCCGCAGTTTCCCTTCTTTGAACAAACTGTCTCGCTGTACGAGCCCTTATACCCTAATGGATGGGCTCAACCCATAACCAGCTGCCAATACCAGCACCTGCAACACCTCCAGAACAAATACGTTCCCTCACTCCGGGGTGTCTTACTCAACTACAAAAACGTCGCATTGGGACCCAGCCCCGGCCGTGACGGTGCTGCTATGGATGACGAGACGCCAACGACTGTGGTGTCGCAGAACGAATACGCCGTTGGTTTTGGTTGGATCACGGCCGATGTTGAGCTCTTCGTTCCCAGCAGGGGTGCCTGGATGGAGGGCAGTGTCAACCTGCAGACTGAAGGACACATTGGCGTGGTTTGTTATGGCAAGTTCAACGCATCTGTCGAAGCCAGACGACTGCCGCCGGCTTGGAAATGGGTATCCAACGAATCCCCCGAGGCGCACGGATTTGAGGAGACGGCCTCTGTCATCACGGCAGACGACCACGGCGTGATCCGCCAGATCCACAGCACTGGATTCTGGGTCGACGGTAATGGAGACAGGGTCAAAGGCAGGGTTCGATTCAGAATACGCAACTTTGACGCCGGAACGAGCGGGGAGACAAGCTATCTGAGTCTGGAGGGCACCATGCTGGACAAGGACAGTGAAATGAAGCTGGTCAAGGAAGAGGCCCGCACCGCGCAAATGAGACGGTACAAGAAGGGCGGTCGCGGAATCGAACGGCGACGAGCACCCGACTTTAGCATGACGCGGTTTGTTGATGTGGAGGTTGACAAGGACGGTCAACAAGCAGAAGCAGAGACTGGTGGTGAAACTATGAAGGAGTCATAGCCGAGCAGGCGTTCCAAACAAACAAAAACATGAAAACAAACATCAACAATGGCGGACCTGCGTTTTGCACATATTGCGGCTACCTTTTTTTCTTTCTTTCCCGTCCATTGTTGTGGCAATAGTGAGTGCAGGCTACGAAATGGAGTTTTGTGACATTTGAGAAGCGTTTTGTAATTTCATTCATCCCGTTGACACAATATATTCACTTATAAAGAGAATCTAACCGACCCATGTGTTCATGAGCCAAATACACCAACTCCTTGCTAAACCGACAATCTGAATGCGTCCGAGGCTCGCTCATATCAAAACAAAGGAAAACAAAAACAAAGGGTGTTGAAGATACACTGGGAACAAACCACAAAGGTTCATGCAGATGCTTTGACCATTGGTTCCCACGGCCTCGACAAGTCCCAGAGGTACACGTCGCCCGTGTGCTCGCCGCCGAGGCCCTTGACAAAAATGTGCCGGATGAGCGGCTGGACGTAGAGCGACGGGACGGCCTCGCGGCTCGGCGGCTGGCAAAACGCATCCACGTCTGCCCTGTACGCCTCCCAGTCGGCCGAGCGGTCATTGACGACGAGCTGGAAGCGCACGCCCTGGACGTCAATGACGACGCGCTGGTCCCCGCGGCCCAGGATCCACGAGTGGCCTCTCTGGTCGCCGCTGCACGCCCAGTCGTACCAGACCTGGGTGCCGGCCTCGGAGAAGTCGTCCAGCACCAGCCTCGACTCGGCGTCGAAGCCGATGGAGCAATGCTGCGCGGAGATGCCGGGCGCCGGGGGGAGGAGCACGTCGCAGCGGTTGGCGTCGGTGCCGAGCACGAAGCGGCCCCGTCGAAGGGGCTCCTGGCTAAAGCACAGCTGGATGGCTCTCTGGGGCGCGCATCTCGGCGGATGGGACAGCTTCGAGGACAGGTGGCTGGGCGAGGAGGCGGATATGTCTATGGTTCGGGCCATGTTGGCAGGGAGGTGTGTTGCCTTGTCGGCGGTTGTGCCGCGTGCCGTGGGGACCAGCCAGGCGATGATGTCTCGGGGGTTTCTGCTGTTGCTCATTGTGGCCGAGGTGGGTAATTGTATTACAAGTATATGTTGAAAAGAAAGGAAGAAGAGGAAGGTGGGAATGTTGGTTGATTAAGCGTATGATACAATATGCAAACGAGGAGCAGATGAAGAGAGTGGCTTGACTGGGAGTTGTCAGATGGAGGTTGAAAACGATCAGAGCAGGCCGTAGCTGTTAAACAAGACACGCGATTTCGGTTTCGCACAGTAATATACAAGACTATACAGTATTTACAAAAGACGCTGCAAGACGGTTCGAGATGCGGCTGCTTTATAAGATGGTGTCGATGGCGGCAGTGGACAAGGGTCCCTGCATCTACGCGACTGAGACGGTTGCGTAGGACAACGCTAGGGTGCTGCCAGGGACACTCTAGAGGCGCGGTGCAGACATGGCGCGCAGGTTTCCTCTACGCGCCGACCGCGTCGAACAGTCCGCGGTTAGGCGTCAAGGTGGACGGTTGCGATTCCGGGCATCGATGAATGTGATGCGTGGCAGTGTGGGTGCGTGAATGGCAGGCGGGCAGCGCGCGTGGCAGATTCACGGGCCGGGGGTCGTTTTTGGCGCGTTTAGGGCCAATGGACTTGTGGGAATGACGTCTGGTCGATCCGGTTGGCGACTCCAGATGTCTGGTCATTCAATGTTCCATTTTGGCACACGATGCCTCTGCTGGGCTGTCTTGGACACAGGCACATCCATCTCTTATGTACCTTTGCGTGAATATAGCCCAACGCTAAGCAGAGCTTGTCGTCAGGCCAAACACCCCTTGCTGTTGACAATGTTCCAATCGCTGTATCTGACCCAGTCAACTCTGCTGGACACGCTGCCAGCAAATCCCAGTTCCCGGATTACAAAGTCTCAGTGGACCTGGTGTCGACTTGGCTTGCAGTATTCCCAGCATTTCAATGTGAGCAAGAAAGGCGCTATTAAACCAACAGCGCTGTACATGTTGTAGGATTTGCATAAGCCCAAATACTAGTAAATTGAGTCCAAATTTGGTCTACAACACGGCTAGATGCGTCCGGTTTTCATGCATTTGATGCTGCCAAAATAACGAAGCTGTCGAGACACTGCAGGACGCAGGTTGGTGGTACTAGGCTGTGGAGGCAAGCGCCAAGTTTGTTGCCTGAAATATACGGCCACATTTTTCAACACCAGCACTCGAGGCCCGTCTTCAGCCGACCGAGGACACAAGCACCCCAACCACGACATCTTGCAAAGCCAATTGAATCACAAAAAATGGCTTCAGACGCAGCCACAGAGACGCGGGGTATGTTGCTTGTTCACTTTTTCCACCCAGTCGCACAATTACTACCTGGGCCAACTTTACTAACTGGCCTTCTCAGCCGCCACCCGCGAGGAGATGCGAGATGCCCGACTCCCACTAGCCTACAGAGACAGCTGCGCTCATCTCCTAATCCCGCTGAACAAGTGCCGAAAAGAGACATGGTATGCGCCATGGAAGTGCTCTGTAGGTCTCTGCCGATTCGTGGCGAAGCGCGATGCTTGGGCTCTGGAGCAACGGGCTTTGCTAATTCCAACGCACAGGACGAGAGGCATAGCTACGAAAAGTGCCAGTACGTCGAGTTCAAGAAGCGAGTGGCCAAGATGGACGAGCTGCGGGAGACGAAAGGAGGCGAGCGAACAAACTAAGCCAGAGGGAGATACTTGTACATATACTGTTGGGGAAGGAGCAGAAAAAAAGACATTTGACAACCCATAAAATTTTGAGAAACAGAATTGTGAGATATTATCGAGGCGTCACAATGCTAGAGCAAAGGTGGTTGATGGGCTGGATGACGATTGAGGCTGCGGTCTCAGGCGTGCCTGGGGCCCTTGTTGTATGCACCAAGTATGTTGAGCTAACATAGGTTCGATTACGACAGAGGGGAATGCTTTTGTCTCGACATGACGAACTGGACGAGGAAGTTTTGACTCCTGGCGGGGGCTAGACACGAACAAGAGGATGAAAGTTGTGGCCTGTCAACCTGCGGTTGCTACTTGCAGAAGAGGACCTTGGCCTGAACCCTTGCGGGATTCTTGTTTCTTCTTTCGAGCCCGCTTTGATGTGCGTTTGACAGCACATACGAAACAACAACATCAACAACAACAACGCTGCAATTTGACCAAGATAACGCTGGGCAGTGTCCAGGTTTACAACCCGCTCCCACAAATTCGTTGAAGATGAGCCGGTATTCGAGTCAAGGACGCCATCCAAGGCTTGAAAATTGCCAAGATCGCAAACTTGCTCATGGAGCGATACAGTCTCTGCGGATAGCAGGGCATCAGCACGAAGCTGAAGTTGTCGTGCTGCCTACCCAAGGTTGAAAACTTAACGCCGAATGTCCTCTATATTTGCCATCAAGTGGTACATGCTAATTGCCATAGTGTACGGAAGACGAGTATGGGGTTCGCTGTCTGATGGCGCTATTTTGTCTTCTAGTTCTGCCGTCGCTCGAATTCTATCGCTGTGCCATTACTTCCGATCCAGTCAATAGGAGAGATGAAGATTGTGTCAAGTTTGAACACGCTCCAGGACAAATCGATCTATGCAATGCGGTTTCAAGAAACAAGTCACCTAGCATCCAATTTCGACGGCTGGTTTTTTCATTTCGCTGCGGTACTGAGGCAAGCCGAAAGGACAAGCTCGGCGAAATCTTTCCTTTCCTTTTCGCCCCGTCTCCGTACGGGCGCAAAGGACGTGACAGGTGCGTATCGTACATTTTGAGGGCCACCGTAATACAGCAAGGCATTCCACCTTGATGGACAACACCCGAAGCCGATCCAGGATCCTCTAGACGGTACAACTGGACGAAATGACGTGGATACGCGGTCGTGTGAATTGTGGGCAAACGAATCGTGGCAAAGAGTTTGTTCAAGTCGATAGACGTATTACGTACGACGAACAAAGTCTCGCCTAGGGGTAGCGATTACGCGCTCCACGAACTGTGGGTGAGATATTATCCACCCATATTTTGGTCTGTTTAAAGGCGGTAGAGATGCGGGGAGACAACAGCATGTAATTACTAACTGTTTGGTGCAGCTGTGATGATCCCCGACGGCCTCCGACGTTGACGACATCTGTTCTTTGACATGTTACCGCTCCACTGGGCCAGAGCACATGAATCAGCTCAAGGTAGCGACGAGGTGGAGATGGGCTTGGCAGACGACCACAGACCTTTACCATGCAATGGAAAAGCTTCGATTTCTATTTCCTTGATGGCCGAATTCCCCCAGACTCGCAGGCCTAGCATTGTGCGCTTTTCATCGCCACGCCTGTCTCGGTAATGCTTATGCGCGTGCCGAGCTAAACGCTGAAAACAATGTTTGGAACCTTGACTCGCACCCATTTGCCGTGAGGGATACCATGATAAGGGCCGGGCATGGAAATTTTGGAGCAGCATCGACCCACCAGCATACAGCGGAAAACCCTGAAGGACCAGGTGCATTTGTAGTAGCAAAGTCCTTGGCCGCGCCATTACTACATACGTACGTACAAACGTCAAACTGAGATGGAGGCGTCGGGATCCGCCAACGCCACCCTGAAATAAGCATAGCGGCGGCAGTCTTTCGAAGCTTATGGGTTCGGGATGGCGGTCAAGAGGCCCAAGAGGGAATAAAATGTCCTACTATATTCGTCAAATGCGGACTACGGAGGTTCTCACTATCCAGCGTCAAACTGTGCCCGGAGAGAACTGCGCGACGAGGGGCAGACATCCAGATATGTACAGTACTAGTAATGTCAGTTCCAGTTCCAGTTCCACCCATCCCCACTTGACTGAGCTTATGATGGCTCAAACGTTTTGCACCACGGGATGGACTTGCACTAAACATGACCGTTGCCTCGCTTGCTAACCCCACGGAACCAGGTACGGGGGTACCCAGCAAGAGAGAGAAGCTTTCACAATGCGGGAGGAAGAAGAGAAAAGGAGGGGTTGGTGGCCAGGGGGACCCTATCTGGAAGGCGACTTGCATTTCGTTTGTGTTGCTGTTTCTTGGCTGATCTGGAGAAACCCGACGGCCAAAGGCCGAAACTGCGGCTCCGGGCAGGAGACAGCCACTTGTTGGAAATATACTGCTGAAATTGGCTGACATTCTCGCTGATAGCAGACGGGCGATCCACATTCTCAGGGTCGAATTCGTGTCTTCCCCACGGGACTACGGAGTAGATGGACACGTTTATCGCCGACGCAGAGCTAAATCTTTTCTATAGAAGGCTCTACTTCTTGTCCTCTTCTGCTCCTCGCCTAGTGCCAACTTTCCTCTTCTTTTATTCGCCTGTGGAAAGAAGCTCGTCTCCATCATTGCTCTGACTGTGTTTGGCTTGCCACTCGGTTCACGCAAGGCAGTAAAGCGTCTTCGGTCGTGGGGAGCATTGTTGGACCAACATTTTTAGACAGGACAGCAAGCAGCAAAGAAGCATGAAGTTTCTCAACCTCAAAGGCGAAAAGGAGCCGCGGGAGCCGGTGTACGATGATCAAAACGAAAAGGAAAAGGGCAGCACCCGCGAAGAAGATGCATCGGTGGCGCGCGACGCCGTCCTGGTCGACGACGGTGAGCAGGCGGCCAACATCTTCAGCGAAGGCGGCAAAAACTACAGAACCATGGGCCGCTGGGACACTGCTCTCGTGCTCGCGTCCAACCAGGTCGGCCTGGGCATTTTGTCTCTTCCCAAGATTCTCGACGTCTTGGGCATCGTCCCCGCCGTCATCACCATCATAGGGCTCGGCGTCGTCTCGTGGTACACTGCCTATGAACTCCTTCAGTTTTACCGCAAACACCCCCATGTTGTCAACATGGCTGACATGGCGCGCGTGATTGGCGGCGTGCCCTTCGAGGTCGTCTTCGGCATTTGTCTCCTCATCAAGATCTGCTTCACGTGCGGCTCGGCCACCATCACCATCTCCATTGCGCTCAACACGATTTCCAACCACGGTCTTTGCACCGTTGGGTTTGCCGGCATTGCGGCCATTGCCTGCTGGCTGCTGTGCCTGCCTCGCAAGTTCAAATTCGTGGCCCAGGTCGGCCTCCCCTCCACCATCAGCATCATTGCGGCGGTCCTCATCGTCATCATCAGCCTCGGCATGTCACCGCCTAAGAATGCGCCCCCCGGGTTTGAAAAGACGCTCAAGATTGTTGGCGACCCGTCCTTTACCGACGGCGTCAACGCCGTTCTCAAGGTGTGCTACGCGTACGCTGGAAACGTCGGCTTCGTGTCGTACATGGCCGAGATGAAGAACCCGAGCAAAGACTTCGTCCCCGCGCTCACGGTCCTGCAGGTCTTTTCCGTCGTCCTGTACCTCATCACGGCCGTCGTCATATACTGCCTGTCTGGCCAGTACACAACCTCGCCGGCGCTGGGATCCGCGCCCACCATCCCGGCCAAGATCGCGTACGGCATCGTCCTGCCGGCCATTCTGTCCACGGGGCTCGTCTTTGGCCACACGGCCATCAAGTACCTCTACGTCGTGGCCATGCGGGCCATGAAGTCGACGCACCAGCTTACCGACAGATCGGTCAAGTCATGGGGCACCTGGATCGTCTGCGCGACCCTGTTCTGGACAGTGTCGTTTGTCATTGCCAACGCGATTCCCATCTTCGACTCGATCCTGTCCATTGCGTCGGCCACGTTTATCGCGTGGTTCACCTTTGGCATCAGCGGCGTCTTTTGGTACCACCGCAACTGGCAGGAAAAGTTCCACAGGAAGAACATCCCCCTTGCCATTGTGAATGCCTTGCTTATTGCCCAGGCTCTCTTCATGAACGGGGTGGGGCTGTGGGCGGCGATTCGGCAACTCGTTGACATTTTCAACGACAAGGAGAACAAGATAGGAGGTGTGTTTCCGTGCGGAGATAACTCGTTGTTTTAGTAGGCTGCGCAGGGCGTATGGGAAGAAACTTGGAGTTTGGATGGTGTTTGTCTTGTCATGTATAGTGGCCGTGGTTGTAGGGATGCAAATCAATCTTTTTATCCGGCCGATTCCATTCCATTCCGTGCATCAGGGCAGATTGTGACAGACCAGTGAGTGTACGCAGGTACAGTCGGTTCTCTCCTTTGGTGTCAGACTGACCAAAGTCCCTACATGTACGGGACAATGGAAAGTGTCAATGCTTCAGCGGCAGCCCAGCCCAGTCGACAGTCTCACTGACGTAGCCGTCTCCTAAGTATGGACTTCTCTCACTACCGGCAGAATGAGAACCGATACGTGCGTGGGAGCCGCTCAACTCGGACTCTTCAACGACACCCAGGCTCGCTTTTGTTCTTGGCCTTGTCGTCTCCTACCCATTTGGCAGTTTCCACAAACCAGTTGTTGACAAATTTCTCCTTATTCTACAACCCGACGTGTTTAAGTAGCTACAAGGGCCAGGAAAAGCATTTATAAAGAAAGCCTACATGTACTAATTGCCATCTTTCCCTTGTCAACCTGGAAACCTAGAAAAATACTATATCCCTCATTTACATCTTGGAATATAAGCAGGCTAGGATGGCTTACATAGCAAAATAGACTTGACCTTGACACTAATATCTCAACTCACTAAACTCACTAAGACGCATCCTCAAGTCTCTCCGCCGTGCCATGATCGGCGTATGCCTACGTCCTTTATGGATAGCCGACCTTTGCAATTTAGCGTCACATGCCTTATCCACGGTAATTAACTCATCTCGAGTAGCTTTGATCTCGGTCTGAGGCGCCTCTGCTTCTTCAGCGGACTCGTTCTCGCAGATCCACCAACCTGACAGCGGCTGGATAGCATGCATTTTTGCGTTCCCAGGAGAAGTCGCCGCCCTTCTCTCCCGGGCAAAGTAGGGATAGATGGAACGGACCTGGATCCCCACGGAGCCGGCGATCATGGTGCAGTTAAACAATTGTCCGTGGTCGTTGACCTTGACGGGCACGGAGCAGAACCCGGCTGGAATGTTATCCGAGTCAATCACGACGTGCCATGTGCCGTTGCGACACCTGCGCGATAGCTGTGCTTCCCCCTTTTCGTTCCAGAAACAAAAGGCCGCGATCCACCCAGAATATGTACAGCTTCCGCTCATTTGATGTTTATCCGCGATGGTGTTCCAGAATCGGATCACGGCCGGACTAGACGGCTCTGTGAAGGAGAGGACCATGTTTCGCAGGATCGGCTTCAACATGTCTGCAAATTGCCCTGGCTCTTCTCCCAGCTGCGCTAGCTTGTCCAACCTAGAAAGGATATCCTCCCAGTCTGCGACTTCACCAAGAAGTGTTACAGACGGAATACCGCACGCCATGCACATAGTATAGGAGAAGTACTTTTGCATAGCCCCCATGAACAAGACAGAGGCAACGGCAATGTCGGTTTGCGACGTCGTGGAGAAGGACGGCATAACCCAGGTGCGCAGCTCCGGGTCCTTGACGTGCTTGGCCATCAACTGCGTCATTTTGCCGGCAAGGGCGCCAAAGTCTACCGTTTCTATAGTGCCGCCCGTGCGGATTTCGAGGTCCTTCTTCCCCTCGTGCTCGACGAAGAATGATCGAAGACTCTCGGCGTGGGCGTTCACGTAGAAGCCGACCTGGGTTATAATGGCGAACCACACGTCTTCTGGTCGTATGCACAGATGATGGTGCGAGCTGTATGCGTTGATTGCTGCCCACACGAATCCGTTGGGACTCGAGGACGTGTGATTTTCCCCGAGCAGACGGCCACCAAAGGAGCTCTGAATGACTCTGCTTGTTCTCCGGTGCTCCCTGGGACTGACCAACTCGAGGAGTTTCTCCGAAGTGTCAACTCTAGAGGAGCGCCAGTTTTCGGCGAAATGATTGACAATGGTGAGCGTGACGGGCATTGTGAATGGCTGACGATGAAGGTGAAAGGGGGGCCTCGATGTAGTATTGGAATGATGGGGAAGAATCAATGGTCAAGAGATTCTATGCCGTCTCCTCGACGTGGTGTCAAACTTTTATACCCCGCCAACGTGGTTACAGAAAGCTTCCGAAGGAGGCTGTGTCGGTGATGACGCCACCCCGTGCCGTGAATTCTGAAGCCCATGGCGTAGCATCATGTCACTCACATGCAGCTTTGTCGGGGATTTCTTATCGGGCTTCTGAAACCAGGTCCTTGATTCGTGCCGTTTTTGGTACAATGCTCGTCATACCCTGGTTGACCTGTGAAAGATTTGTAAACTATGATATACTTGTAAATTAAAGTATACATAATCACCTCCTTTATAGAAACTTGAGGCTTTTGAATGACTCATCTAGCTAGTGCGCATGCTAATGTGTAATGTCGATATACCTAGTGCAGAGAACATGGACACAATACCGAGTACAGAGTAGATGGAACTGGAACCACACCGCAGGTTGAGGCATTGAAGACAGTTTCTGCTGCCAATACACCGCACTGGTTGGCCATAGATAAGATCCGTGTATGTGCAGCTTCTCAAACCCCCGATGTCACCTTGGAAGGCCTCGACCCGGTCCATGTCTCTTCAACCTGAACTCGGACTGCTGCAGCCTGTGAGCGTTTTACGGCATCGGTGTAGCTTGGAGGTCTCTCTAGTTTACAGAATTCTGTGTTTCGCCGCGACGTTCAACACCATGTGCGTATCCTCTTCAGGCCGGCTGAATATCCATCACTACAACCAC
Organism: Metarhizium humberi; assembly: GCA_020102295.1. NCBI lineage: Eukaryota > Fungi > Ascomycota > Sordariomycetes > Hypocreales > Clavicipitaceae > Metarhizium > Metarhizium humberi. The sequence goes on from JACEFI010000040.1 coordinate 60,280, forward strand.
CGGGCCATGAGGTAGCAGATCTCAAATGCCTGCTAATCTAACGGGGCGGCTTATAAACGAACCACCGCTCCTGTCACCCTTATGCCACAAATATACTCAAATTAGACACCACAGTGGAAGTACTGCCCCTGTTGCCTATATGAGAGCAGTTACAACGTCGTACATGCTCAAGTCTAGTTCACCGGTCCGTCTGTGTAGAAAGTGTACCAGTTACACGTGGACGTAGAAGACCTCATGTCAAAAGATGTAGGGCGAGCCTCACGCGGTGCTATGCCCAAAACTGTCCCGGAGTTTGTAGCCCTGGACATTCCATAGTTGTCGCCCATCACCAAGCACTCAGGTCGACGTCTTTTGGCTGGTCGCGTTCGCTGGGATCTGGCCAAATCCATGGCCAAATCCGGTAGTGTCTCTGACGGCACGTCTCACGGGGGACGAGGGAACATGGCTTGCTGCGCCACTGAAGCCCAAGCGTTTGCGGTAGGCGGCTTCTCGCAATCCCTCTCCTATAGAACGTACGTATGTAGTCGGGCGAGGAAGAGAGGCCGCCAAAGCAGACGTAACCATAAGGGGCAGAAGGCAACCATGGCGTCGTGGCTGACTTGTAGTTATCAATACACCAGATGATGGCGGCACTCTCCCGAATCGCACACGGCATATACATATTGTGGCGTCCAATCAAGCATTGCACGTGTTATTTAAAGTGACATTAAGCGACATTGAACCCATGGCACCTGGGGACGGCTCGGAGGCCGTTGGGCCGCCGCTGTCATGGTCTATGTGACACATTGATGCATGCCTTACTAGGATCAATACAGAAATTGATCTTCTTGTGCGATAAATTTGCCTGGCTGGCTAGTGCAACTTGTCCGTCTACGTGGCCATTGTCCTCACAGCCATGCAGGTCGGGCTCCCAACAACCGAAGCGAGCAACATTCATGTTGTCAGTCAGAAGCTGGCAAATGGAACGTTCCGATCAACCGTCGGAGGTTTGCCGAGATCCGCCAATGGTAAGTTCAATGTAACTCTAGTAAACCAGATGGACCAAACTACCATTTTAGGAAGGTTCCCTGAGGATCTGTGTAAGCGGGGTAATATTTAACTAGAAACTAGGCACTGGGGCTATATATAACCTTTTTATTGGAAATATCTGCGCCCAAAGATTCGCCAACGAATAGACTGATAGGCTACATAGGTGTTCAAGAAGAAGAAATGGTATATATTAGCTTACCTGAGCTTCCTGGTTTCTGGTTTGCTACAGGCTACAGAGCCTGTACAGAGTGCGCCTTTTGGTCCATGTCTTTAACCCAACATTGGAGTGGGAACCCGCCAGGCCACTCATTTCCGGTGCTTGTCACCCCAAGAGCAAAGTGGACGAATTGGATGACATCTCGATGCCGACATGTAGCTACGGTATACATTGACTTGGCCGGTTCTGCTACCCCTCACTGCAACGTGAGTTGTCATCTTCTCTTATTGACCGCTGTGATTAAGATGCACGGCAACTTGGGAAGTCATGTCGGGTGTAACTCTCCAGTCTGAGAAAACACCAAGTCCACCTATCAAATTGTGCCACGCTTAATACAACTAAAGTCAGCTTCATAACTTCGGCCCACGGCCCTCCAGGTCTACACAAAGGGACGCTGAAACCAACAGGCTGGCACGTATAAGCTGAGAACACGTCCGATTATTCCCCTCCATTATCATCGGGTAACGCAGGCCGTATAGAAGCACATTCTTGAATCATGTCTCTGGCTATACACGTCCTTTTCCTGGTTCAGTCATGGGAGACTATCTCCACCAGTACGCCACTGGAATACGCAACTGGCGGCGTGGCGTTTATTCCAGTGAGGAAACTGCGTCACTCTAGAACCTATATTGTTGGGATTACAAGGCAATTGCCGATAGATATTAGCGCCTTGGGCAGGGAGACTTCGAGATAGACTACATCCTCTAGACAGTACGGCCCATAGCTCTGGCACTATGGGATAACACGAACTCTTGTCTTTGCATCGGGTATAGAGGATCAAGAACGGCAACCGCAGCATCCATAGCTTTGCGTGACGGTCAGTAGCGTCTCGGGTTCTAGACGGGCATATGGATTGGAAAGTTGAGTTATACCAGCGTTCCCATCAAGGCACAGGGCCCAGACGAGCTCGACTTGTTCTGGTATGTGGTCCAGTCCCAATTAGGAAGGAAGCATTGTTATGTTCACGAAGCGCCTGACGCTGAGTGCCCTTACGCGTGTAACATGGATAGTCGCACTTAGAGATGATATGCTCATGTTTGTCGTATATATGAGCCTTCAAGGTTCCCCGTTCAGTTGCGGAAAACTCGCACCCGGGCCAGGTGCAGGGCTACTCGCGCCATTTCCACTATGAGTACTTGGGCTAAAACTACTTTGTGGAGAGGCAAAAATCACGGGGTCCAGAGTTGAGTGACTCTTGGAATACATGTGCCACTATATTTCGACATGCTGCGAGAAGTCTAGCGAGGGAGAGATTACCTGGGTAGTTGTGAGATTAAGCAAAAAAATAAATGATGACATACAACACTGGGTATTCGCTGGTCGTCACCGACCCAACTACTAATCCAGCGCTCGCTAGGTTATCGTACGAGATCGGACGGGATCGTGAGTGCTACTAGCGGCTATGGTCGTATGTGCTAGACTTGCTGTTTTTCTGCCCTATAAATCGTTAGCTTAGTGGTGGATTCAAAAAATTTAAGAGGGCCCTGGAGCAAAAAACATACAACACCGGGTATTCGCTGGTCGTCACCGACCCAACTACTAATCCGGCGCTCGCTAGGTTATCGTACGAGATCGGACGGGATCTCACAACTGACCGTCTCTTCCAGCTGAACTCTCTGATTTATATTATTTAAAGCCTTTAAATAGCTTGCATAGTTCCGGTTCAAACTTGCGAAGCGCATCTTTAGTAGTCGACTGAAATTCGAGAATAGCTGCGGTTTATGAGATCAGAAAGTCCAGGAATAGGTTCTGGTAGTCCAACACGAATCTAGCAGGCAGCGCTGATCCCGTCGCCGCTGTCAGCTGGTTACGTCTGGTGCTAATACCGCAGTCAATAAGTCGGCTTTGATGGCCTGAAGCACAGGAAATCTTCTGCGGACGGTAACCCCCACGACTTGGCCGCGGCCTTTTGAACCGGGTCGAGAATAATGGAGGTTCAGCTCCGGGTGCTCTATGCGGGCGATTCTCATCCGGCCCCACAAGGACGCAGCTCCGAGCCCTGTAGGCCGATCGGCGGCTACCTACGGCCTTCCCGGCGACCCACACAATCGGCATCGAGCAACCCGTGAGCCAGCGCCGTGGCGTTCCTCAAGCATCGTCCACGACAAAGCTTGTCACATATTGACTACGATTTCGGTGTGAATATCTTCTACCATGCGACACTGGTGCCTGACGATGACTGGAGCGCGGAACGAATCCACCCCGTCCTTGACCAAGTTGGGTTGTGCTTGATGGAGCGCGGCCGGGCGTGGAAAAGGACCCCAACAATATGCACCATGTGTGAATACGCTGCCGAATATGGGCTCAAGGCATATGTCTCGGAGATTCTTGACGACTTGGATTCTGAGACAGCAAAGTTTGAGCGGTTTACGCCAACCATAAAATCGTTCTACACTGACCTGCTGCGGCGGTGTCTTCAGACAGAACGAACATCGACTACACATGAGCGACCTTGGCTAAGCATATCCGAGACAGTCGCCTACCTCGTCGACAATGGTGCTGATCCCAACAATCAGCGGATGGGGAGAGACCATGTGGCAGATACTACATGGGATGCTTTTCTGCAGGACTTCGAGGCCCGCCTCCGTCATGGCGACCAAGTCATCTTTGATATGTGCTGTGCACTAGTCTCTGCTGGAGATCCTCTTGATACGCCTTTCGGTAGCTCAGACTTCCTAGGGGAAGCCAAGCGCTCGTTTTCGCAAGACCAAATTACGGGGCTGTTAAATGCCGACAGGAGGACCCGGAAGTAAATATGATGGCCCTTTCTGCGACGCTCTCGATATTTGCAAGCCGTTGATAGACGACGGACTAGGGCTAATTGTCGTAATCACATGCTCTTCAGCGAGCTAGCGAGCATTTCGCTCCAAGGTACTTGTTTTTTTTCTTCTTCACTCTTTATGGCTGCGTTAAAACGACAACGCTCTGGATGCGTTGCAACCCCCAAGAGTAGTTGAAGATGCTATGGCTCTCACGAATGATGTTGGTCACTAGTATCTCTGGGTAGATGCCCTTTGTATTGAGCAAGACGACGATGAAACAAAAGCAGCAGCGACTTCGAATCATGGACAAAATACATCAAGGAGCCTACGACACCCTTGTTGCTTGGACAGCGACGAGCTGTACCAGCGCCTTGCCTGGTGTTGGAAACACCATCTACGGCCCCACGGCATCATTCGCGTGGTTGACTTGCGACCGGCAAGGGAACACGGGCCGGTAGTATTGGAGAATAGGCTCTCCGAAGATGTCGAGTATTCGCAACAATACATCAGGATTTGTTGCTATAATACTCGAGCTTGGACTTTGCAAGGGCGACTGCTTTCAAAGCAATGCCCTTCTTTCACCATTAAGAATTGCTGAGCCTGATGGGACTAAGCACTTGAGTCCACTTCTTCTAGGTGTAAACTCTCTAGGAGGTGTCGACGGCCGTGCGATTCAGGTCATAAATCTGAAGCAAGAGGCAATACAATACCGACGACAACGGTCCCACGCGAGAACACTTGTGAGGTTTCAGAAGACAGCCCTTTATTTCCTGGGACCATGTCCGTTTTTAATCACCACCCAAAGCATGGCCACAAGATGTTTTGTACAGCCGCCGGCTTCGTCCAGACTGGCCTCGTGAATCCATGCCAAGCCAAACCGCATCTCGAATAAATGCCAAAGTTGTCTTTGCAGGGCCATTTAGGTAGCTATTCCCTACTAGGGGAACGTTAAGGAGGAACTGACCGATGCAGCCTGGCGGCAGCCGCCGATCCAGGTGAGCACCCCGGCGCCTTTGCACATGCCGACAACCTTCTCGGGGCTCGATGCTGTGTGTTTTGGGTGAACCCAAAAAGACGGGTCTACTATTCCAGGCAAGGAACAAAGTTCTCATGTGACAATATGATTTCTTTTGGTGTGCCGGTGCTGCCAGATGTAAATACATAATACATGGCTGCGGAAGCGGATAATAACTGGCTGTGCATCGGCCTCGTCGGAGGAGAAGCCGACTCAAGCTCAGCACCGGTTTACGGTCGTGTGAAGATACAAAGAAAAAACACGGGTCAGGCCCATATAGCAATCGCCTTATTCCAAGGTTACGGTCATAATATCCAATGCATCTATTGCTAAATCGCATGTACTAGCTTAGACACTGCCTACCATTAATCGGCCGAGCTTAAACTCCAGTGGTACACATTCCCGGAGAACTCCATACAACGATTAAGGCTTTTATCCTACCACGTAGCGAAATTCCACTCCAAGTCTTACTTAGACCAGGATCTTTCAAGAGGTAATTACCACTCTAGAAGTGTATATATAAGCAAGATATTAACATAATAAGTAAATAAGCTGCGCATATTAAAAGGTATTAACTTACTTTAAGTTGAAATTTAGCCCTAGAATTAGCACCAAATATTATTCGGTTTATAAATAAATAGCTAAGCCCAGACGCATTGTTTCATATAATCTTCTAAGGAGCAATAGGTCCCCATGCAAGCGCGCCCAGGCTGGAGAGCTGCTTTGCAGTCAGGCCTTGCTCCATTCCCACTAAAACTCTTGGAGCAATCGCATCCCTCCAGCTCCTTAATCGGCCCAGCAATAGCCAGGCCGACTAGGCTTACAAGGCCGAGAAGCAAGGAAAAGGACTTCATATTCGTAATATAGCGATAAGAAAAGTTGATAAAAGCTGATTGCTACTTTGGAGATAAAATAGAAAGAAAAGAATAAAAGTAGCTAGTAGCAAGCAAATATTCTAATACTACTTTTCTTAGGGGGATTATTGCTTTTAAATATATTTAATAATTCGCATAATACTACTAAGTTTAATACATTTCAGCTTTATAAACTAGAAACGTGCTTAAATTATGCGCCAAGATAAACCCTGACTCGCGTAGGTTAGTAATTATAATAAAGGCTAGTAACTAATTAAATTATAAAAAATACATAGTAATCAAGGAAAGCATAAATTACTATATAAAATCTAGTAAATTATTATATTAAAAAACATGTACCAGTATAATTCCTCGAGCTGTATGCATATTTTATAGGGAAAAGGGGCTCCTGCCAGCCTTTATGTACCTTGTAAGACAAGTTATATTAACTATTAGCATTACGCATAATATTTGTCGACAAGGTTGCCTTGTCGGCACGATTCGCGGGAAAGTAGCCTAAACGTGTTAAATCCAACGCTTACAAAGCATGTATGCGTGGTTAGAAATAGAATATCCTATACTAGGTAATATAATATACTTGAAACTATATAATATATTACGCGTTAGGTAGGGCACGCGCTTACGTATAAACTCCTTATATATATATATAATAACTTATATCTTTTTAGCTGCCTAATAACTTGCAGGGCCCCTTCTGCTACATAATTTTCTTAGGTAAGCGAGTCTCCACGGGCTATTAGGCGGCTAAATAGATACAAGTATCCGCACAGCTCTATGCATTAAATGCCATTACTCGTGCAAAGTCATGCCCCCCTTATCCTGCAGGCCTTGCAGAGGCAATTGGCAAGGCTCTTGCATGAGTAGCAGATCCACCAGACTTCTATATTGTCATGCCACCAGACTGGTTATGTGACAAGGGCTAAAGGCTTGGAGCAGCATGACTCGATTCATCGAATAACAGCACTGAGTCTTTGGCATCAAAGGTCCTTGGGTTTCTTGAAGGCCTTGGTGACCAAAGACCTCTCGCGATACAAGAACTCAGTGAGGGACTTTGCCCTAGATCCCGTGGCCGCAGCCCTCGTGTAACCTTCGTGTGACAGGGCACTTAAAAATAATGCCATACAAGCCCGCGATTTACCAGCCACCTACTGCTTCTTCCGCGACCGTGATCGCGACTTATTCCGTTTGGCCACAGGCCAGTCACCTGTGTCCAAGGACAGTTCATCAGCAGAAGTGTCGGAATTATAGGAGCGTGATTTGTGTGAATGTGAATGACGTCTCAAAGGCGTTTGCTGGCCAGTGAGCGAAGCCAAAGTCGATGGTATTCTAGTGCCCAAGCATTACGGTTCCCGGACCGTCAACATGGCTGTGCGGAACTCTCAGCACCTGTGACCGGTACGCATGATTCTTATGGAATGCATCTCGGGCTGTAGCATGCAGTTTCTAATCGATTGCCAAAAACTCAATTACTTTTCCCCCGAGCAGCGCCTCAGCATACTCGCCAAGGCCATGGAGGTCGAATGCAAGATTAATTTCCAGGGTGTGAGGCATGGAGATTTTGCTCCTAGAAATATTATATCATAGTATACGGGAGCTGCTGTTCAAAATTATCGGGTTTTGCTGGTTGACTTTAATTCTTCTGCAACCTTTAGCCGACCCAACTGCAATTATAAAAGGCAAGAGATGACACGCCCAATCAGCCCTCGTTATCGTTTTTGGGGCCCATGCCTAAACGAATTCCTGCCATGGGTTCCTCGACCACATTGTTCATGAACGGCAGCTTTCAAAGGGTGGCTGAAGAGTCGGTGGGAGCATTCTGAAGAGTTTGCGGACCGTACAGAGGGATACATCAGGATCCTTGACTATGACGAGACAGTTGAAATGCTCCGGCCTCAGCCAGACGCCGACCATGTCCGTTCTGCAAGGCTTCCAGTTGCTAATGGGGACACGTCGTTGGTGTTTATGACAAGCACCACCTGAGCGAATACCAGAATACGGAGCATTGAACAGCGGAACTATTAACGCCTTTACAGAACAGACCCGTATAATAACCCGAACCTATAAAGGGTTACTCCGTACAGGAATCATAACGTGTTAAGGCCCGCAAATACCAGAAAAAGCAAATATCGCGCCTAACAGCCTCGTATCGACATCTTGTTGGTCAAGCATCGTTAGGTGACATAGCAAATGTCTCACTCGGATGCCACCCCAGCCTCACTGTCGCAAATTTGCACTCGGCGTTGTCATTCTGAATGCCGAGACAAAGAGCCTGATAGTGTTGCGACTGTGACGCCACTGGCGGCCTTGCGAGTGTGAGGTGGCTATCTCATTGGTGTTCTCATGATTACGCATGTGACAAGTCGCTGGGGGAACGTAAAATGGGTGGTAACGAGGCATCTTGCAGAAAAGAGCAGCCCCAATCAGTGGTTCTACTCTATTTTTATGATCGAATGGCTGCATTCAGGCGTGGAACATGGGATGAGATGGCTAGTCTGGCGCAAAGAGAGCCCAAGCCAAAAAGCAGTTGAGATCCAAGCCTTCCGTTTCTTTCTGGTACCACATACTCTGCCCTCGTGAGAAGAGGTTCAAATTATTGCAAACCGCTTGTCCCGTCATCAACATTTGAATCATGGAAGATCAGTGCAGTGAACATGAAAGTCGTCTTCGTCATCCTCCGCAGCCGGATTCAGACGATACCCCACGGGCAATTTCGAAAGTCTCTAGAGATGGCTTCTATCCTCTTCATAACTTGGAGTCGGAAGAATCGCTTTCCCTGGCCCAGGGCGACCACACGCCCTTCAGTGTACTACCCGTCGCCGTTACTGTAACTGAGCTACAAGGTCAGGGTCAACCCGTTCATTCCGACGCCGACGGCTCCGCCGAACGAGAGCCCTTCCTGAGGCCGTTGGACAGCCAAAACTCGGAGCCGGAGTTGCAGACTCGTCTTGAAAACTCCCCCGGGGTAAAGTTCATGGCTGCCCTATCAAGCTCGCCGAGGGTTGAACACAAAGACCATGTATTGCTACAATCTCTCACACTGGATGAGGAAGCTCCACCAAAACCTACTCGTCCAAAGGTCAAACCGTTTTGGAAAGTATGGATATTGGAGATGGCCTGCATTTCGCTTAGCTTCTCTACCTTCATTTGTAGGTCATGTTTCAAGTTCTAGATGCGCGCAGGATTCCAAGCACTAATGCACTCATTCCCTTGTCTCAGTAATCGTCATGGTACTCTCTAAATTCGACCAGCAGAGTGTGCCGGATTTGCCATTAAAGGTCACGCTGAACACGATTCTCTCCTTTTTAGTCACACTGGCGAAGGCGGCCTTTATGTTTCCCGTCTCAATAGCCATCAGCCGAGCGCAATGGAGCTGGTTTCTCCAGAGAGGCCTCTCTACGACTTCCACGTCTTCGACCAGGCCAGTAGGGGAACATGGGGCTCCCTGGTCCTGTTATGGCGAATCCGCTGCCGCCACTTTATCGCACTTGGGGCGATTCTCATGGTCGTGAGCACCCTGACGTCTCCAGTTACGCAGCTGGCTATCAATTACGCCGTGCGAGACGTGGTGGCTTCAGGGGAGGCTAATACCTTCGCTGTCGGCACCATCATGTCGCCACAAGACCTCGTTGGCTTGGCGACGCAAAGGTCTGTGTCAATAACTACCTTAGGATATGCAGGTACGCTTGGAGCGTTTTGCTCGACTGGAAATTGCACCTTCGATAGGTACCAGTCATTGGGCATCTGCATGGAGATGGTAAACATATCGTCGCAACTTCACACCCAAGAGTTCCTGGATCCAGAGCCATCGCAGAGGGCCTTGTTTGGTATTCCCAACGACTTTGACATATTCCCGGGGGAGAAGATATGGAAGGCATCCCTGCCTGGCGATTACGACTTGATTCACCAAGGTAAGTTGGCATTGATTACGGAAATACTGAATGGACATGACAGCTTCGGATTTCGAAATAACGAGACCCTATTGCGGACCAGAATTGCGTCCTTTGTGCTCATCTATACTGTTCCAGTGATTCACAACATGCCGTCGGACGTCGATGACGCCGCTTACTTGGACTTGGAGTGGTTGGCAAAGTACATGGCTGGTATTCCCGAGATACAGCATCAGGCTTTGGAGGTTCTATTCTACCTCTGTGTTCAGTCCTATGAGACAAGTTTCCGCAAGGGAGTGGAGACGACTAGCATGGTCGGCTCGCTAGTCAAGCCGCTTGAGCAAGAAACCCATTTCTTCCTGGATATGAATTGCACATCTCAGTTGCATAACAAAACACAGAGTTGCGAGAGTACCAAGTCTCGATGGAACGACACGATTCGACTTGAGAGTCCAGTCAAGGCCCTCAGAGGGCTAAATTCATCAGAAGGAGGTTTCAGCGCTAATTATCGCTCTATGGAAGACATGGCGCAGGAGATGAAACGGGGCCTTACAGGCGTCGCCGAGCTCCTGTACCATCCTCGCTACTTTCCAGACCCAGGTATAGGGGGCAAGGGAGGTGATTTCGTAGAAAACAACCTCGCAAGTGTCCTCTTTGACCCCATCACCATGATCAACCAAACCCGCCGCAATACTTTCCTGCAAAATCTTTATATGAACTTTGCTACCACTTTGTCGTCAACGTAAGCCAGACTAGATGTCCGCAGCTCAGAGCCCTGACACTAATCCTCTACTTCTAAACACTAGACTGCGAGCTGCTACGCCTAGAAGGTTCACGAAAAACGCCTACAATGTTACTGGTGAAGCCTGGAAGGAAGAATCCTACGTTTACATTACTTGGGGATGGATCTCGTTCCTCGCCATTGAGCTTATAACTGCGGCTGGCTTCCTAACTCTTTTAATTGTTACCGAAGGCCGCCTTACTAGTAGCCAGGTATCAAGTCCAGAGGACCGTCTTGTATTCCAGGATATCAAAGACTCATCCTTGGCAATGCTTGTTGCTCTTAACAAGGAGTGTCATGCTGCAGCGGGCGGTGGGCTTCAACCTATGGATGAGCTGAAAAAGACTGCAAGAAGCCTGCGTGTGAAGCTCAAGGGAAATCAAGTTGTCCCCCAAGAGGGTACCGCTGAAACGCAATCTCGGGGTGATGAGCAGTCAGAGCCGAGTCTAAAAAGATGAGGATGGTTCGACACTTTGGTCAAGGGCTGCTACTAATAAACACGAGGCCTGTGTTGAGCTATTCCTTGAGAGATAATCTGATGTTCATTCGAAGAATGAAAATGGTCAGACGGTACTGTTCATCGTAGCCCTCTTGTAACCCGCGTGATAGTAGATTGGCAGGACTTTGGCTTTAGCGCTAGTGAATTTATTATATATATATATATTTTATCTGGGTTACCATTTATTTCTCGGAAACCCGTACCGGACGAGCCGTCCCCTGCCGTAGCATAGCACAGCCTTATATGACTCGCTGCACAAAATAAAGTGTCGGCAGTTTACAAGTACGTATGTATTGATGCTTTACCTGGCGTCTGGATCGTACCGACGCCGAAAAAGATGCAAGGTGAGCAGCTTTCCGGAATTTCCGGCATGTACAGCCTCTATAGCCAAGACGCGTGAAACTCGAAACGGGGCGAGGTTCATGCATAATAGCCGAGAGAAGCTTGGCATGACCCGACGTATCGGGCTGTTAGGCAGGCAGGGTAGTCTATTTTTGTGTATAAACTCGGCAGACAAATTTCCCTGCAGAGAGTTTACCATCTTGGCATGAGACGAGTGAGCTTTGCGGGCGCGTTGCCTAGATGATAGCATGGCATGGCAACATGCACTCCTTTGGTCTACTAGCTAGAATGGCGGTTCTGAATCCGGTAGGGTTGTCCAAGGTAATTGAAAACACCGATCGCGCATTACGCATAAGGTATTCGCGTTTTCTGTTACCCATGGTCCGGACCAACTTGGCCCTGAGTCGTGACCCATGCGCCCGCAGGCTTTAAAGCCCCGTCGTTGACTGCCAAGCGTGCGCTATTATCTAATACCGCGCGCGTCATGTCCTGTCTGGTGTGATGTTTTCGTTGTTGGTGCCTGAGCCGCGTCATTGGCAGCCGTGCGAAGCGACCGGCCGGATTATCCGCGAGCAGAGTTATTTGACAAGTTCAGACAATACGACACAATACAATACAATACAATACAATAAAAGACTGGCCAAGAGAATGCAGTTTCATCAAGGATGTACCGAGCTGCCGAACTATAGGATCTACCCGGCTACGGAGTGGTTCCTTGCTTCGGCAATTATTCCCGAATTAAAGTTGGCAATTGATAGGCACGCCACATCTAATTGATATAGGGACGCCGCACTTTCCCATTCGCGGATGCCCCATATGTGTTGGTGTAATGCATACCAGGATCGGCAAATGTGGCCGCTGATGATGCATGAGTCCGTGAAATCTCGGCTACGGCATGGTACGAGAACTCCAGACTTGATGCATGGGCATCCTTGATGGCTTCGTGTCGCCTCGTGTGCCTCACCTGCCGAATGAGGCAGGTGCACATGTGCACGTTGTTTATTACGAACTAGGTCGGCGATGCGTCCCAACTTGATTTCCTCCCGCGGCAGCGCCATCAAGCCATTCACTCAACAATGTCTCAACGTCCAGCACATGGCTGGCCTTGCTATCGCAAAACGACAATTCCTGAATCAATTGATGTCTTGGAGGGAACCGTTGACCGGTTAGTTAGTAGCCGACCTGCCGAGAGAGTTCCCCCTACATTTCGCCCCTGGCCATGTACTCAACGCCGCGTTCTGGAGAAGGACCCCCGGATGATACGCGCTGCCTTGTGTCCGGGCAGACGACTATGGTTCATCGTGTGCTCAAGGTTTCCTCTCCCAATACCCCAGTAGCTAGGGAGTGGATGGCCGAGGCCTGGGACATGGCAAAAACAAGAGAGTCTTGTATCATCGTCATGCATCGCTTTGACCACACCAAGATACCCCGGTTTTGATGTTTCATTGCCGGCAGTCTCTCGCGCAAACCGCCTCCTCGGTACCGAGTAGAGGGGCCCAAAATAGCCTAGTTGAGGGCTGACTGGATAATGCGTCGATCGGCGGTGGTCTGATGTAGAAACCTTGCAGAGCCTCATTTTTGGGGTCAAGGGGAATCGTTAGCGTGCTTCTGGAAGCCTAGATACGGACAAAACAGCGACAAGAGCTGGCTCAGCCTCTTTGCATTATAATGCCGGGTGGTTCAATGTCATCAGTTCATCCGTCGGGCCGTCAAGCCACCCCCGTGCATCAACAACTTTATTCTGGCCGTATGATGGCATCTTGGCTCAACTCTACCAATACTCGTACGGGTTCTCTGTATTCATGCAAGCTAGCATCAAGTCGCCCGTACGCTCTATCGAACCGCCAGTTGAGGCATTCAGCTCTTTGCCACGCAATCATGCGGTCCATGTCCATGTCGTATCCTGGGCAGCGGCCTGTTGGAAGCTACCAGACTGCATCACGGCAATGCCATCAAGGTTTTGGAAGACTTGCCGAAATAGGCATCTCATAATGTAGAGCTATTCACGCTTTTGCTCGACAACTAAATCTATAAAGTAGCCACGACGAACCCGACGAGAGGGCAGAAAATCACCATCTCCCCATCTCAACACGACCACGCTTTCAAGTCACATCTTGACTATTTGACCGCACTCTTTAACAAGTCAACAATCACATCCCTTTCTTCCCCTCTCAAAAAATAAAACAAATGAAGCTTTCTGTGACACTCGCCACCACCCTCGTCGGTCTCGCTGCAGCCGCGCCTCAGAGCGACCCAGTTCCCGAGGAGCTAGCGGCCAAAGTAGAAGAGGTCTTGAGGCAGGTAGAAGTCAAAAACACCGAAGCCAACAACGGGGGGATAGGAGGCACCATAAACGATGTGGTCAAGCAAATTGTACCCCAAGCGGCCGGCAACCTATACCCCCCCATTGGACAGGGAGCCAGCATCGTGGCCCTTCTCGCAACGTCAGAGTACAAATTCGACGAAGCAAACGGCAAGGAGTGGCTGAAGAACCTGGGCGGCCTAGCCCTTTCGTTTCTCCCCAAAGTCGCTACTCTCGGCAATCTGCCCGGCTTCATCGGCATAATAAAGACTATTGCCATTGGTATCGAGGCAGCCCAGTTCCCCGAGCTTACGGCCAAACGAGCAGCAGCCGCAAAATGCTTTGCGGCTAATAGCGAAAAGACATACAACGATGTTTGCGCCAACTGCAAACCAGAGCTGGCCATGTCGCTGCTCGCCCGACTAAACAAGTGCACCAACGAAAACGTCGTCAGCCGAAACGCCTACGAGGACAACAAGTTTGCCCAGAGCTTCTGCGGCACCGTCCTGTGCTCCGGCCACAGGGCAGGAGATATCGACAACATCATTAAACAGGGCTTCCGGTACGATCCCGTCCGCGCCTTCTGGTGCAAGGAGAAGGAGGAGATTATTGGCATGATTATGAGCCCCTGGATCGGGCAGCCGCTGCTGGAAAACTACCACAAGCTTGACCATGAGGACTTGAGGGCGGCGCTGACGGAGCCGTGCCAGCAGCTTTTCAAGACGCAGGGCTTGCAGATTGACGGCGTGTGCCCGACGAGGGCTGAGTTTGATGAGGCGAACACGCGGTCTGTTCCGCAGAGCTTCTGCGCGCCTGGGAAGAAGATTACGCCCCAGTCCTGAGTCTGATGGTCGAGCCTGGTGAAGGGCTTGATCTTGGGTGGGTTGCTGCCTACTTTTGTCAAATCTTGATGGAGCCTGGGCATTATGACGGATGCCGTGTGTCATCTAGACAATGACAAGAAAACGTGGCTGTTGGTTCGGCTAGCGAATTGTTACATGTATTAGCTTGTATAGAGCCTGTTGGAATGTCTTTTTGTATCAATATACACAGTCGTTACCGCGCACAATATTTCAAATGATTCATGTTTGAGTGGTGAACTAGTTGAAGCTTGAAAAAAGTACTCGGGATAATAATGTCTTGTATGAAGCCTACAACTGAGTAAGAAAGACATTTTATAATAGTAAAGCTGGTATTAATATTCTATCACCAGCTGTGCTATTTTCCACATGGAGGCACGAGGCGCCACTCTCCGAGTTGGAAGATGCGTGGTTGCGGTAAAACACAATATAAACTTGATATAATTTATTCATATATACCTGGTATATAATTGGTTTCTCCCACAAAACCATTTCAAACTCTAGATAAACTCATAACTGTCCTCATAAACAAGCTTTACCTCCTCTCTAGGCTTCCGGGAACTTTCCGCCCGTCCAGTCACAAAATACACCTGTGACATGAGCGTCGGACAATCAATAATATCCTGCACACTTAATCCGAGGCCCATCTTGGCGCATACCGAAGCCATCCTAGCCGCGGCAATCGAGTCTCCCCCCATATCGAAGAAGGAGTTGTGGGGATGGATTTCCCCATCAAAACCGAGGACACATTTCCAAATCGATGTAAACTCGTCCATGATTGGTGTGAGGGCCGTGGCGGGCGGTCGACTTTGCGACGACGACGACGAGGGCTGGCCTGGTTGCAGCGGCACCAAGCAATGGCTTTGGATGGTCTTGGCCGCGGGATACAATCTAGAAACAGATGAGTCGCCTGCCTCTGGATCATTGTTGATCAGTCGTAGTATGCCGACAAACAAGTCCATGACGGGCCCGGCCTCGCTTGTTTCCATGGTTTCTTCCGAGTACCGCAAGAGAAAACGCGCTGTGCCACGTACACTTGGCCATGCCGTTAACCAGCATGCACCGCTCTGCAGCAGTCCCCCTCCGTACACGGCGCTTCCAAGTCTTCTCCAACCCGAGCCTGGCAGTATCTGGTCCTCGTCCTCCCGGCCTGGAATGTTTTGATATTGGAACATGGAGTGGAAGCCTGTGGCACTTGGCCAGGGGGATTGGGCGGCAATGCGGTTGAACGGCGTTGCTTCAAACGGAATAGCATCGATACCTTGCTGGTATGCGTCCTTGAGAAGACTGCCGAAACATTGGTTTGTATCAATGCGGACTCGAAAAGGAATCACATTCAGACACGGTCCCACCACCTCTTGCGCGCCTTGGAAAGCTGCATACCGCCCAGAGACTAGATTGCCAAAGGTAACGTCACAAGACTGCGATATTTGGGACAAGGTAATTGCCCACGCGACTTTGAGCATCACAGGGTAGCTGATGGTTGCGGAATGCTGGAAAGCAAATGCAATGGTGCGTTTTGAGCCCCGAGACATGACGGGCCGAGCGTTGCCTCGGAAAGGCCTCACAATGCTCGTGAGCGTAGAACGCTTGAGTTTCTCTCGCCAAAAGCAATCGGCCTCATCGTTGCACTGCTGGATGGTGTGCTTGATGAAATCCCTGTACCTGGGTGGACTTGGATTCTCCCAACAGCCCCCGGCATACGCCGCCCAGCCGACATCATTGAGTATCGTGGGCGTGCGGAAACCATCGTACTGCGCGTGAGAAAGCCCCAGGGCAAGAACCCGCCTACCCGTCTCGACGTCCATCAATAACCGAAACCTGGTGAGGACCTCGCCGAAGCTCGCGGGGCGAGCGACGTCCTTGTCCAGCTGCTCGCACCAATCCGCGGGGGAGAAGCGTGAGAAGAGGACTTTGAAGTTGGGAGCAATCTTCCAAACAGCTTGATGGCATTCCTGGCCAACGAGATGGAAACTTGTTCGGAGTATGGGATGGCGCAGCGCAACAGTGGCGCAAGCTTGTTGAACCTGGGGAATCGGGGATGCGCCGACGCCGATGAAGAACCAGCAGTAATAGGCGCGGCACCATTTTTGGCACTCGACCAGGAAACAGAGCTGAATGTGCGACGCAGGGTATACGTCTTCGATTCCAGCCTCCATGGCCAAGGCCGGCGGCATCTCTCTCTCGTTGGCAGCTCCAGTGACACCATTTATGTCTCGGTCCCTTGACATGGAGCCATCGCGCGCCCAGATGTATCCTGGGTTTTTGCTATAGATGATGCTTGCCATGTTTCTCAACGTCTTGGCTCCAAAAATGTCGGGCGCAGTGACCTGTACGCCCTTGGCCTTGAGCAAGGAGATGAGCCTGATGGTTGTGAGGGAATCGCCGCCTACGGCAAAGAAGTCGTTGTGCAGTTCAAAAGTCACGCCGTCTTGCCTGTTCAGAACCTGCTTCCAAGCGTCTTCAAGGACCTCCTCTGCTCTAGTCTTCATCTCCATCTCATCACTGCCGCCATCTGCTTTCGTGGTCTGTAGATACTCCATCATCTGGGCTGGGGTTTGGGCCTCGGCGGCTGACACGAGCCGTCTTCTGTCCGTCTTGCCGGCCGCATTCAGAGGCCACGAGCATACGGGTATCCACATGTTGGGAATCATGTATTGCGGCAAGTCATGTTGGAGTCTGTGTGCTGCCTTGGATACCGCCTGCTTGAAAATGTATGATGGGTGGGCAAGGAGTGAACCTGGAGAGGTTGCTTGACACTCTGGCAGCTCAAGAAAAGCGGTCAATGTGTTGTTGCCACCCAGGTTGACTTTTGCAACGGCAACATGTCGGGCTTCTGAAAATTGAGGGCACGATTCAATCGCCTTCTCAATCTCTCCGAGCTCGATCCTCAGGCCGTTGAGCTTGATTTGTCCGTCGTCCTTTCTGCCCACAATCTCCACGTTGCCGTCGAAATCAAACCGCGCCAGGTCTCCTGTTTTGTACAGGGTACTGTCCTTTTCCTTGGCAATCCAATCTACGTTTCTGATGAAGGCGGCATTTGTCTTGGCCACGTCGTTGAGATAGCCTCTGGCCAGCGTCGGTCCGGAAACGACGAGTTCCCCAACACAGCCTATGGGCATCAGATGCTGGCAATCCTCTTGGTCAACAATCCACAAGTAGCCGCCTAGACGCTTTCCCACGTGTCCAACCGGCCTTTCTGGGCTGATGGGCCCGACGGCACAGCTAATAGCGGCTTCTGTTGGGCCATAACTGTTGACAAATACCTCGAGGGGTGGCTCGCGACAAGCCCACTTGTCTATCAAGGCTCGGCTCGCCATCTCACCTGCAAGAGTGAGGGCAGCAAGTCCGGGCAACGCGGCTGGCTCCAACAAGTTGGCTACCGTCGGCGTCAGATCGACAAAGTTGATCTTCATCTTGACAAAAACCTCTTCAAGATGACCTATGCGGTCCTCTTCGGACGGGATGCATACGCAGCCACCATAGGCCAGGACGGCAAAAATATCCACGACGCTGGCGTCAAAAGTATACGAGCTAAACTGAAGAGCGCGCGTCTTGTTCCCGCGTCGATCGTGCTGGTACCTCTTGCCGTGTTCCAAGATGCTCAAGCTTGCGGCACCGTGTTCCATCACCACGCCCTTGGGCTGTCCGGTGCTGCCTGAAGTAAAAATGACATAGGCTACATCCTTGGGGGTAGCCAATCGAGCCTCGTGTGGTATCTGTGTCCAAGTGGGCTCAATGAAAGGAAACGTGGACGCAAGGGCTAGAGTTTGTACGGAGAATCGCAAGGCATTGTGCTGGGGCGTGGAGACAATGACGACTTTTGCCTTGACCTCTTGAATGATAAACTCTAGGCGGGAGCTCGGATGGGACGTATCAAGTGGGACATATCCGGCCCCGGCCTTGAGCACTCCCATTATGGCGACCATCATGGAGGCCGACTTTTCAAAACATAACGGAACGAGATCTCCGGGCCCGATACCATGTCTCCTGACTAGGGTCTCTTTTACAGCCACCGCTGCCGTATCCAGTTGGGCATATGTCAACTTTCCGTCATGTGCGTCGACGGCAAGATCGTGTGGCTTACGCGCAGCAGAAATCTCGACGAGCTCATGGAGGCACGTCTTGGCACAACACTGTGGTGTTTTGTTCCAAGCCAGAAAGTGGGAAAAGTCATGTTGCTCCGCGAGGCTCCATATTGTAGATTGGATGGTGGAAAGGGCGGTACTGTTTCTATTTAAACTTGCAATCACCCATGAAAGCTGCTCAAGCATACCATTCACTTCTCGCCTTTGCATCAGCATAGGATCGTACAAGGCGGACAAGGACATGGTATGTTTTAGGAGATTGTACGAGCATTCCGTCACCAGACCGAAAGAACCGACCATGCGCGGCTGATTATCCAGCACGCGCGTAAGCCCCAGACACGTCGTCTTCCAAATGCGCGGGTTGAACAATCAAAAGGTTCCGAGCCCTGCATGCGTCTCGAGCCGACTCGCTAACCCTTTGGATCCGGCCTAGCCCATGGTATTCATAGGGCATCGTCGACATGGCCTGCTCATGGATCTGTGACAGGTATTCCGCTGTAGATTGATCCCTGTCAAGCTATACTACCACGGGCACGGTTGTGATGGTTGGGCCGGCCATCTTGTCGATCCCAGCAACCGCGGCGCCACGTCCGGACGTGGTGACTGCAAAGCAGGCCCTTTTGATCTGGCCCGACGACCTGCTGCGCATGGAGGCAAGAATGGCCCAAGCAGCCCGAGCCACAGTCGCAAAAGTAAATGGGCAAGCGTCGGTCCATTCCAGGCGTGTCTCGATTCGATGACTCGAGGCTGTCGCAGGCGCGTATTGCGAAGAGGGCAGAGCTGGAAAATGCTCTCCGTGAAAATCACCCGTACTCCTTTTTGCAGAATTTAGCGGCTTCCTCCTCATCCTGAGCATGGATATGGCCTATATAATTTTTAAACAGCGACCTGGGTAGAGGGGGATGAGAATACGCAAAGGCGCACTCGTGGAGGAATATCCGTCGAAAACGGCATGGTGTTTGAGCACTTCAAAAACAGGCCCTTGGTGCGAATCCCGACTCCTATATCGGGAAATAGAGCTGCCCTTTGTCACGCTCGCATTAAAGGCCTCGTCGGTTGCTGACTCGTTCCAATCATGAGACAACTTGCAGACCACCTGCACATTGTTGAACCCCCTGTCCGTCAGAATGGAGCAAATGCGCGTCATCATGATGGAATTGTTTCTGCTGACGAGATCCCAAGCTGAGCGGAAACGTTGCAAGTCTACATTCGGGGGAATTTGAAAGGATTCACGCGCAATGTAAGCATTGGGTATCCGGGCCGTGGCGACGATTAACGCGTCCGTCTGCACATAGACATCTTCAATTTGGGATACATCGATTTGGCATATTATCGCAGCTTGGGTACGTCTTGTCGACATCTGATTGAAAGCGCCGTCCGTGGTACTTGATTTTCCGTTGGCTTCCTGGTGAGAGGGGAGGCTATTGGGGGCGGAATCTTGCCTCTGTTCCACCAGTCTGGCCAGATGTTCAAATTTAGTGTTCCGAAGTATATCAGCAACCTCCAACTTGAACCCCCTCTCTGGACACATGGTAGCCAGCCTGATGGCTGTTAAAGAATCTCCTTCAAGAGAAAGGAACCGACTATCCAAGTCGATTTGGCTGGGATCCAAGGACCAGATTTGTGCCCACAACCCCTGAAGGACCTTCTTAATACTTGTCCGCGTCTCCCTCTTTTGAAGTTTCCCCGGCCGGCACAAGGCCGTTTTATCGTGTGAACGTTCGTTGACAATGTGGCGCAGTGCTCCGCGGTCTACTAGTCCGCTGGTGGTCAGGGGAATAGTGCATATCGGTAGATAGAACCGTGGAACCATGTTGGGGGGAAAGCGTTCAGAGACGCGAGTGAAGGTAGTTTGGATCATGTGTTGGACGTCATCTGTCGTGTCTAGGAGCTTACACTCTTCACCCGTTTTTGTTGTGGTAGCCAAGGTGAAAAAGGCAACCAAGAACTCGGTCGAATTCTCGGATTGGCCAAATTTCTCCACCATGGCGGAAATGATGCCCTCACATTGCTCTATTTCATACTCAGTCTCCTCGAGTGCGACTGGAAGCCCGTTCAGCTTCGGATCTTTTGCTATGTAGTTGATGGATCCATCCGGATTCTGCCTCACAACATCTCCCGTGGCATAAAATCGACTTTCGCCAGGTAATGCCCACGAGAATGTACTTCCACTGATGAATGCTGGGTTGGCTACTTCGTCGTCGTTCAAATAGCCACAAGCAAGTGTTGGACCTGATAATAGAAGCTCGCCCCTACAACCAACAGGAGCCAAGCGGCTGTAGTCCTCGGGATCCACGACCCAGGCGCGACTAGTAAACGGGTCACCAATGTTGTTTGGATCTATAACCGTCGTCACATGCTCCCTCATAGTTGCATACGCACACGACTCGGCAGACCCGTATAGATGGACCAGACGCACCTTGGGACTCCACCGCTGCAGGAGGGTTTGCGAGAAGGGTTCCCCTCCCGTATACAATGTTTTCAATGTTGGGACTCTCGAGGGAGTCAGAAAGAGGTTCTTGGCCACTGTGGATGTGAGAAAGCAAGCTCAATCTTGTTTTTATTCAAGTAGCCGCATAAATCTTCCGTTTGTCGCTCCTCGTTGGGAAGAAACAAACACCCCCCGTGTAGTAGAGTCAGCCAAGTCTCTGGGACACTGATGTATGAGGCATAGGGAAAGAATGAAGGGACCCTTGTCCCTTTGGATAGTCCACGCGTTGTGACATTGACAGGATTGCTATTGACAGCGCAGTGTTGTCAAATAGAAGCCCTTTGGCTTCACATCATCTTGACTGCAGATCGAGATGGCAATTAGTATACGTTGGTATGACGAGTGATTGACCTCCAACCAACGCAACATGGGTTGCGACTGTAGAAGCCGCAAGAAACACGTTTAGACAATCTGCAAACATATCTGGTAAATATTATATAAGCAACATCTGACTGAGCCGCAGCTTGTGGTATTTCTAATACTCGCCCGGGCTTCGGCCCATTTTGGATCGAACTGTTTTCCACTGTCAGGAGAAATCTTCGTCATGCAAATGTCGTGACTCACGGCAACGTTGAGTATTCTTCTAGCATCAAATCCTCGATGGTGCAGCATACCACCTTGACGGGCAAGTTCAAAAGTTTCGATGCTTGGTCGGGTGTACAGAGAATCATGTCTACATCCAGCTCGCCTCGGAGCAATTATAGCTGATGTTTTGCAGAGTCCAGTGCTAGTAGAACGTAAGCAGCGCCAGCCTTGAGCATGGCAAGCATAGAGACGATTACCACCGCACCCTTGGACATGAGAAGGGGGACGGTAGTGCCGCTCGCGATTCCAAGCGATCCCAGCCTAGCAGCAGGTTTGGACGACAACGCATCCAACTCGGCGTATGTGAGAAGGGCATCACTGGCACTGACTGCGTTCAAGATGGCCACTCGCGACTTCGCAAGGTAAATAACTGGTCAACTCGAGTTGGACTCGGTGCAGGGGCAGAACTATTCCACATCTGTACCTGTTTTGTCCCTCGTAGACCAATAATGTCAAGCTCGTCTAGGGTTTGACGTCGTTTCACATCTAATTCGGAAAGGAGACGGGAGAAGTTGTAGGCGATCCAGCCAACTTCCTCTCTGACAATGGCACGGTCATCGTACATCATGGAGATTAGTAAATGGTTCCCTCGCGGCTGGCATTCCATTGTAAGGTAATCTTCTTTAAATACACTGTCCCTAATTGTTTGTGGAATAAGTGTTTTACTTGTCGCCGTTTCAGACTCAGGAGGTAGCAGTTGGACCACAAGCAACGAGCTGAATTGACAGGCATTGTGTGCATCAGCACCAAGCTTGCGTATATTTTGCTGGCCAAATTGCTCCCACGGCAGTGTGTCGATTATAGTAGCCTCAATACTTTCAAGATAACTGCCGACAACTTGGCGCCAGGGCGCGAAAACTCGTCTGGGGACGGTCACCATGGTTGGTCCCACGATGGAATTTATATATTCAAGAGGCGCGGTACGCCCTGTACTTACGCATCCGAAACTAACATCCTCAAGTTCAGTGTAACGGCAGCGAGGAAGGTCCCAGGCGGCCTCAGCAATCGTGGCCAACGAATGACGGTCATCAACGGGCAGCTGAACGTGCATCGAGTATTTCTGATTCGCCTCAAAATGTGCTGGCATCTTGATTTGTGGTAGGGCTGTCACAGAGAAACCTTTTAGATTTTGTTTCCAGTAGTTTTGTCCTTGAGGTGCTTTGCGTAGCTCCGTGACATATTGTACAAACGACGAGAAGGGCGTCGGTGCATCTCTTGAAACGTTTGTCGCAGAGTATTGTTGCTCGACATCTGCGAGCACCGACCTGGACAAAGGCCGCGAGGTTTGCGATTGATTGCTCGTCTCGCAGCCACTGAAACAAGCAGGAAGCAAACATGCCTCCCAGTTGCTGAAGCTGTTGCTCCGACTCGGCAGACTCGACTCGGCAGACTCGACTCGGATTCCGTTCACCTTTACCATTTGAACCTTGCGTCCCACAAGGCAGATGCTTCCGTCCGCTGTACACCTCCCAATGTCACCGGTGAGGTAGATTCGAGACGGTGTCAAGCCAGCGGCCAAATCAGGCGCTTCGACAAAGCGTTTCGCCGTCAGCCTCGCGTTATTCACATAACTGCGGGCCAAGACGTGGCCCGCAACGGCGATTTCTCCCATGCAGCCCTTGGGGACCGAGTACAGTGCGCCGGTTGAGTCTTGTCGTACTAGTAAAGCCCGTACTCGGTTCCGGTTCGTGCTGACTTCACCGCCTCTGTCGTAACGGCCTGGAGGAAATGGATGAGTACGGCCACGGCACGCGCCAGGTTAGATCCGACCTCTTGATGCATCACGGCTGACTATTTCAGCATGGAGAATGAATCTGACCCGTTATTTACACACTTGGTATGATACTAATGCGGAATAAAACGCTACTATATCTGCTGGCTGTAGATTGCCCCTATTCTTTGATTATGCTGCTTGTCTCGGCATGCATTATTGCCTAGAAGCTTACACGTTTAAAGAAATGGCGCGACGTTTAATCGTGCCGGTTGGCCGTCTTCATTAGCAGATATTCGCATATCCTGCACTGTAATTTCTTGTGCCGAATTGTGCAGAAGCCGCCTTCGCCTCCGATGAGGTTTTCGAAATACGGGCCATCCTCCTCCCCTTCCTTCGCTTCACTCCCAGCTCTCCAAGCCTAAGGGGTACTTCTATTTACTGACGGCTCCATCATGGGTACCTTTACTCAGTGACCTATCCAACTACAGAATATACGCCAAATGTTTGCTAGGGAGTGGCTGAGATGCTTGGAGAAAAGATTCAATTCTCCAACACGCTACAGTGAATTCGCCACGAGGGGCAGGAGCAAGTTAACGTTGCAAAAGGGGGGGGCGGCACTCGGTAGAATCAAGGGGAAAGGCTGATCATTGTCTGACACGTTCAAAATCAGCGGCATAAATCGCCAGACTAGGTGGCAGCAGTCTGGGAGGCGCAGTTTGCCCCTGGTTCTCGTATATAGCTGTCAAGGCTGTTTGTCGACCAGACACCCAGAAGTGCACTGTTCCACAGAATCGACAATTCACTCGGCCCTAGGTGATAAAATCATGTCAATATAATAGCAAGGGACCGCCCTACCCGCCGAATTGAGTGAGATGGAGTGCCCCTTTATCTCTTATGCTCTGCTCGGGCTGTCGGGCACACCCACCAAAGTAGTGTCTCAAAACTTGTCAAGGCACCAGCCGTATGAACAGAGTCGCAGACACCTTTGTAGAGTATCATCAAACCTCGATGCGCATTTTTGCCATCGGGGTCTCTGCCTTGTCTGACCAAGGAGGGAACGTGTCCTTGGACGGCGGGACAGAATCAGGCAAGTAACACCCGTCGATGAACTCCTTCAATCACCTCTAATTGTGAGTACGCTATTTACATGCGAGACGGCTAGTTCAAACATGCTGTGATTGGTTTTGTCCAGGTTATAAATATATAAGCTGCCAAGGATAATCATGTATAAGATTGAAAATACAGGTTTAAGAATTATGCTCGAGCGTTATTTCCGCAGCCCTATGTACACCGAAGCGGAGAGGGCAGCAATCGTCTTGTCCTAACACGTGGCACGAGTGCTCACTCGAGTCAGGTACGTCAGCGACTCGTCCTACTCGTTGAGAAGGAAGGAAATTAAGGAAGGGTGGAGAGAGAATTATGCCCTACCCCTCTCTGGAGAGTATTCAGCATAGTTGTTAGCTTTATATTATGCATAAGCACGCATGTGTCTTTGGGAAGGTGTCGCGACAAGACTGAGTTACAAACATGGGTGGCGTAGGGATTCCCAGGGTAAATCGAAGAGGTATACGGCCATCGAGTTTCAGAATATAGTGCTGCTACAAAAGATCCGGTCCGCATTTCTGCAAGCCATGCTTTTAAAATTAATGCTAATCAATATAGTGTTTCAATTAGAGTAGAGGTTGTTTTATATACGGCCCACAATGCCCATTATATGCTAGCAATTTCTTGGTCTCTTGGTATGCAATGCACTTGAGAGAAATAATAATACAACATGTGTTGTTACCTCGCGTAAAGTAAATATATAATATGTTGAGGTTACGATCTCTTTATAGCCCATCTCAAGCTCTATATCGGACTATCTGATAGTTGTTCAATCGTTTCTCTCCACTCGTTTTTTATCTCCCTTTACAATGGGGCCCAACAAAGCTATCGCGGCCGCAATCGCCGTGTTCGCAGCCCAAACAGCTAGTGCGAAACCCGTTGACATTCAACCAAAAATTGTTGGAGGATCGCAAGCCAACCAGGCGGAGTGGCGGTCGATCGTCTCTATACGATTTGATCACGGGTTCGGGTTCGGGGGAATTCGGCACATCTGCGGCGGAACGTTGGTGTCAGCCGACACTATAGTCACGGCCGCCCATTGTCATGCTGGCAAGCCGGTTAGCAGACTTTCAGTCCTTGCTGGGTCAAATGTAAGTTTGTCCTTTTCGTATAACTGGTTCTTTAACAAGACGACTCGTGCTGGTAGCTCTGGTGCTTATACTCTTTTAGGACCGCAAAAGCAGACAAGCTACTGTCGTTGGCGTAGCTAGAATTATTAACCACCCGGATTACAGACCTGATAGCTCGCTACATGATGTTTCTGTTTGGAAACTATCAAGGCCAATTCCAGAAAGTAACACGATTGAATATGCCAGGATGCCGCGGCAGCGCGAGGACCCGCCACCCTCAGCTGCAGTAAAGGTAGCTGGCTGGTATGTATAATCAAGAAATATTTCATCTCTACCGAGCGATTTCTGATAACTGGCTTAGGGGAGCTATACGGGAAATAAAACAACCACAAGGTACTCAAGGTCCTCAGGTTCCTATCGACGAGGAGACCATCGCGCCTCAGCTCCTGCGAGAAGCTAGGCTCCAGGTCGTCGACCGCAGCACGTGCAGTCAGGCATACGCACCTACGACTCAAGTCCAGCCTGGCCCGGTCCAGCCTGGCCCGATCCAGCCTGGCCAATTCGGCAAAAGACAAGTCGCAGCGCAAATTACAGAAAATATGATTTGCGCAGGTGCAAGCCGAGGGGCCCAGGATTCCTGCTATGGAGATAGTGGCGGTCCTCTTGTTAATGCCGACTCCAACACACTGGTTGGTATAGTTTCGTTTGGTCTGGAATGTGGACATCCGACTGCTCCCGGCATTTATACCAAAGTCAGCAGCTATCTGGACTGGATTAGGCAAGTAGCTGGCAATATCGGCGGTAACGGCGACAATGGCAATGGTAA
This sequence comes from Metarhizium humberi, assembly GCA_020102295.1. Taxonomy (NCBI): domain Eukaryota; kingdom Fungi; phylum Ascomycota; class Sordariomycetes; order Hypocreales; family Clavicipitaceae; genus Metarhizium; species Metarhizium humberi. Next base: position 86,727 of record JACEFI010000040.1, read on the forward strand.
CGGCGACAACGGCAGTGGTAACGGCGATAATGGCAACGGTAACGGCGACGATGGCGGCGTCATTCAGGTGCCTCCAATGAACTTTGATTCCTGTCTAGACTTGCTTCTACAAACCTGGCTATCCAGCGGTAACGGCGTCCTCACCCAGGTGCCTCCAAACTATGATAACTGTATAAAGTTGATTTTTGATGTCCAGCTACCTTTCTAGCTATCTCGTTAGTTATTCTAGGTTTCGTTGATCGGTTAGCTAGATGCACCATCATATATGTTTATAAAAATACTCTGTTGAACAGAATTTCAAGACGGTGCATTACGAGTACTATGTTTATCGATCGTCATATTGTGCAGGTCAAGCTAGGCACAAGACGTGTTAGGCTTCGAGTGTGTGGCGGTATTTCGTACGAGCATGAATGTGCCGCCGCAAGGATGACGTATCAATTGATGCGCTGCGACGGAAACGGTTCAAGGTCACACATGGAGTCCTCGGCAGAGCCCAAGTCTTCAAACACAGCCCAGCAGGAATCCAGATTATTTCCGTCGCTGTTCGTTTGTCGCTTCTCATCGACGCTTGTAAAATACGAGGCATATAAGAGTACATGTCTGGCATTGAGAATACCAACTTGACCGCAATCTGCAGCGACAATACGCACCAGACCCTTTACCAAATTCGACATAGAAAAATGGTAGCGAAAATGAAAGCCACAGAAGACTACGAAACCATGAACCGTGCCGCCTGGGACGAGCGGGTTCCGTTTGTATGTCGATGCCCCTCGTCAATTGATACAAGCTAACCGCGCAAAGCATGTCGCCTCGGCCGACTACCAGGTCAGGGACTACATGTCCAATGTTGATTTCATCGGCAACGTCGTTCAGTTCGACCGTCCACTCCTCGGCGACATCACCGGGCTTAACTGTGTGCACCTGCAATGCCACATCGGCACCGACATGCTCAGCCTCGCTCGCCTCGGTGCCGCATCCGTAACCGGGCTAGACTTTTCCGGTGTATCAATTACGGCGGCGCGCAAATTGGCCGCTGCGACGGCTGGCAGCGGCGGCGAGAAGCTCAAGTTCGTCGAGGCTTCTGTGCAACAGGGACTAACGGTCCTGCTGCGAGGGACCTTTGACCTTGTCTTTGTTAGCATCGGCTCCTTATGCTATGTTCCCAAAATTAAAGAATGGGCTACTGTCGTGTCTGGACTTTTGAAACCGGGTGGGCGGCTATTTGTCCGCGAGTCTCACCCAGTCATGTTGTCTTTGGACCATGGGAAACCAGATGAAATGGTGGTTAACTTTCCGTACTTTGAGCGCGAGAAACCCGTCATTATGGATAGGCAGGGAACGTACGTCGACTCGGGGGACTATACATTCACCTCGACCAGGCGCGCAGTGTTTAACCATGGAATTGGGGAGGTTATACAGGCGCTGCTGGATGAGGGGATGAGATTGACGGGGCTGACGGAACACCAGAGTGCGCCGTTGACAGGCCCGCAACCAGAACTAGAGGTGGATGAACGAGGTGAGTCACAGGGTAAAGAGAAACAATGGGCACGACGCTTACATGTTCACAGGAGAGTACTCTTTGAAGGATCGACCTTGGCGATTGCCCCTTTCCTATACGCTACAAGCCGTCAAGGAATAGGAGGTCAGCTTAGTTTCTATGTACCAAGTCATGCCGGGTTCAAGCGAGTTCGTTCCTTATAAAAGGCCCTAGGTTTCTCAAGGCCTTACAGGGCAGATACCTCTTGTTTATACAAAGCAGCAATGAGCAAGTTAGCCTGGGGCCCGAGCCTCAACTTGGTCTCGAGTCGTTTGTCCAACTATCGTCAGGTTCAAGGGACGGCCAGGTTAAAACAGTCCACGTCACTTTGTTCACTACTCGGCGAGCACAGATATATAGAGTCACAAAATATATTGGTAGATTGAGCCCTATAACTGACGTACATGGAGACCGTTGGCGCCATCTACTTGAATCCTACTCTGTAGCACCACTCCCAACCCCCATGCTGCTTATGCTGCCATCAAGACGGGGTGTTCTTTGCAGACTCCCCCTCAGGTTATCGGCTCGCTCAAATCAACGTTACAAACGGGCATGTCTTTTTTAGGCGGCGGCGAAGGGCTCCGGCTCTGCGGCACCCCCGACGAAGTCGTCACCCGCCTCGCCGACGAAGCCGTCTCTCGCCCTGCCGACGAAGGGCCTGCTGTCGAGGCGCGTGTAGTGTCGGCAGGCTCTTCAGGTTCCGCTGGGGCCTCCATCTCCGTGTATATCATTTTGAGCGGAGAGTAGCCGTGGGTGCCCTTTGTCACATAGATCTTGTCTTGGTCAGAGGTTCCGGTTGACAAAAACCCAAGGGGCCCCGGCGCGCCCTTGAACTCGAGCGTGACCGTGTCGCCAGTCTCTATCGTCCCCGTCTTACCCTTGCAATCTTGGTCGTGAAAGCGCACAGTATAGTCTCGAGTCCTTGTGCCTTGGATAGAGTAGATGGGTCCGTTCTTGTCTGGTTGCGGAGTACCAATCATCGAAACAATGAGCCGCGCCGCCTTTGCAACGTCGAAGAATTTAAGGTAAAGATGCGACTCGCAATGCATCAGATAATAGTCTTTGCCGTATTCCACCTGAAACCAATAAGTAGGCGCTCTCTGGACGCATTATTCCGTTTAGTACTCACGGTGGTGGCGACGTCGCCGTTATCTGCCGCCGCCAATTCCCATGCCAGATATTTGAGGGTTCGCTTCTCAACTTGGGGTCCAATTTCGATTTTGCCCGGATCTTCAACTCGTGTTAATACCAGACATGCTAGTGGAAGAAGCTTCAACTTACCAGTCTGGCCGCGTCCCACCATGTACTTGCCCCCAAGGCATGCCTTGACATTCAATGTAAACTTCTGCCCAACCGGTGACTGAACTGTGGTGCCTGTGTTCTTCCACACCGGAAGCAGTGCCTTGACGTATTTGAAACCGTATAGCTTGCAAATCAAATCCATCAGGCGCACAACTCTCCCTTGCTAAACATCATGTCAGGTACCGAGCATGACAATACCATCAAATTAACCCGACTTGACGCACCTTGAGAACTCGCCAGTTGCCATAATAGGCCACAGATGGCGCCCATGCGGCCGGGCTGGAGACATTGTGTTAGTGAAGCGAGACCATGTTGTGTAGCTGATGGGGTTGCTTACTCGTTGCACAGCAAAGTGTTTCCCCCATTCGCTTCCCAGATGAGGGTTTTGGAAGACTCCTCACTGGCGGCTCCCTTTTCTTCCTGGGATTGTTGCTGATGAGACGCGGAAACGGATCCCGAGTATCCCACGCCGCCCAGCGACACGGCAGCAGCAGCCTTCAGTGACTTGGCTGTGGACTCACGGCTGCTATCCGAACTCTTCTCGTACTCCTCTGTGGCAAATAGAGACCCCCCGAGCTGAACCGTGGTGCTAAAGAATTCGCCTGGCTAGTTAGCCCAAGGTCGCACAACAAGAGCTCTCGGTGTACTTACCATATTTCTTCAAGAACCTGCTATAACCTTTGGCGTCTTGAATTGCTTTCAAGTCTTCCTCACACTGGGGGGTTAACTCTAGACCGAGTTCGTCGAGGAACATGGTGACTCGTGGGAACTTGGATTCAGGTTAGTCGGTCAACGTATGCTAAGAGCTCAGCTCTGTCACCTACATTGTACGACATTGTCGCTTTGCCCTTGCTCTTTGCCGTGCTGCTTTGATTCGAAGTGTTTTCCGCCACGGACAAACTTGCAGACACGTCCACGCTGCATCCAAAGGCCCCTCCGCTTCTATTACGTTTTTTTTTTTCGTTAGAACACATGTACTCGTAGAGTTTCAGAGTGGAAAGCACGAACCCCGAAGCTGAAATATCGGTCTGAGAGAAGCCTTGCCTTGCTAGAGATTCTTGCGCAGCAGAAGTAGAGTATCGAAACGCCACGTACGACACGTCGTCATTCGTATAACGGGGAATTCGCAGGTCCAACTGCGCGTGTCTCACGTTAGCGCCGAGGCATTTCACCGGCCGATACTGTCATGTTGCAAGCACGAACCTCGACATTCTTCACCATGCTGCTTGCCACCGTATCGGAAAGCACCTTTCTCGTTGCCAAGCGGAATGCTGGTCGCGTATGAGCCTAGGAACGTATTGACCGTTTGTAAAATAAAGTACGTACCTGGGTGCTTGGGCTTCTGCACCCCAACAACATGAGTCTCGGTTTTTTTCTGCCCCTTTTCTGTCGTAGTCACATCTTCGGTGATGGTGCTGATACCGTAGCAGAGCTGATTCGTCTCAACCACCACCCCCCACTGCTTCTCTTCGAGCTCGGAAACGTGCCTAGTAGTGTATTAGGACATGGAGATGATCCATATGGCGTTATTCATCTCACCTCGCGTTGGTACCAGTTAATGGACTGCTATAATACGAGGGCACAAAGTCATTCCATCCCTAAAAAGTGTTAGCCGGGTGGCGATAGACTTGGGCGCTTGACCAACATACCGTCTCTGTAGGAAGCTTTTCATCCTTCATAAATATTTCAATGGCTTCGCCTTTTGCGTTTATCTGGCACGAGTTAGAGTCCATGATACGATAAATTCACGTGTTGTATTATACCTTGAGGCATTTGGATAGGTAGTATTCAACCGACATGGAGTCTTGGACCACGGCCCCTGAGGCCAAACAAAAGGGAAACTGTAAGCTAATCTCGTCGGTTAGCCAAGGAGACCGCCTGGTTAGCTTTTGCCAACTTACAGTTCAACACAGCGAGTGTGCTTAACAATCAGCGATCTCAAGTCGGACAGCTTCTCATCATCAATATCGGTGCTGTGAATCTCGAGAAAGAAGGCCTCAACCGTGCTATCCACGCCATCCGTCACATTAACGATGCAAGTGACGGGCGTCGGGGCGGGTTGGGGGGTGGCTGCAGGCCCAGGCGTCGAGGCCTCGGTATTTGCAGCACCAGGCATGTTGATGGGATCTCGGCAGTGGTTGGAAATGGGATAGTAGGAATTTTTGAATTCTTGGAAGAAGCTTTGGTACAGAAATGTGTACGAGAGCAGGTGGTGATATTTATAATGGATTCTGCAGTCGCTGTCTGTAGATGGCGTTTCGAAACGGATAATCTACTCGGACGGTTGGTTGACCGCATCGAGTCGTCTTGAGTCAAAGGCTATCAATTAGCACTTGACATTCAATATCGGCCGCCGCATTGGGTCTAGAGCAGGCCGGGCGCATGTTTCATTTCTTTGGGATACCGGGCAGACGGGCGGATGGGAACCATTTCCTGAAAGCTCGGTCAAGTCTTACCTTCATCCACACCGGTCTGCGCAACGCGACCGGATCAGAGGGGCGCTGCGTCGTCACTGCATTAGCATCTACACGTATTAGTCGAATGTTACTCTCTCGACCCCTCCACAGGCATATACAGGAAGCTATTCATGCGGTCCGTCTGCGATGCCGGCCGTGACATGTACGTGGAGGATCGAGGCCGAGGTGCCACAGGATCGTCATCGACGTCCATCAACCAATTGTTCTCGTCTCATCACTCTGCATTCAGCCAGCCATGTTTCGGAAACTCCGCATTCAGCCAGCCATGCATCGCAAACTCTGCCAATTTCACTTTCCGCCACCCAAGCCTCCAGAGCGCACCAGAGTTCCCCATGATTTGATACGACAGGGCAAAGGTGCCAAAATCAGCGTTTCCGGTCTTCAGAACCCTCGCTTGATTGCCTACAAATGCAGCTGCATGCCCCTCATATTGTCTGCCTCGCAACGGCAACTATTGTTTTGGCTCCCCAACTCTCATCTCTATTCCTTGATTCCGCGCTGAACAAAACAGTCAAAACGACAACAGCCCTCGCCCTTCTTGTCCTCGGCTGCATTTTCCGCTCACAATCCCACCATGCGCAAGGACAGGCCCGACTTGGCGGCTGGCATTAAAGGCTGGGGGTTCCTTTCCTCCTACCTCAAGCAAGACTTTACGCCAGCGGGTTGGCTCAGAATGCCGGTCGCTATACCAAAATCATGGCGGCCCAGACCGCGGCGTGACTTGGAACGTCCGACCAAGTATGGCGTGGAAACCAGGCCTGGTGTGCCGATGGGCAACTACAAGAAGAGGAAGCCGGAGAAGAGATTCAAGCCCAAGGATATTTCGTGCTTGGGGTTCAAGAAGACTTCAAAGGTTGGGCCGGCCACGTAAAGTCGAGGACGAGGCTGACGGGAAGACGGCCCAGACTACACAGCCGGAGATTGGGTGCTTAATCGGTTCATTATTAGCAATACGCTGACAAACCAAGAAGATGATGTCGTCCGCGTTTGTGAACCAATGTGAAACTGCAAAGCGTGCAGTGTCTAAGGCGTGGCACATGAATCAATCTGATATACACTCTTACTGTGGCCAAGAGTCAAGCTCTACAGCCAAGCTTGTAGTGGTCGTTCATTCAATCAAGTTGAAGTAGTGTCCAGTTGTCATGTGCTTGAACTCAGTAATTGTTGTTGCCACTCTAATTGAGGATAATTATCGATTCGCGCATTGAGAAGGGTAGGCAGGATCGAGGTAAGAGCGTGGAAAGGCGAGCAAATATGTCGTGAATATATTCGCATGGAGCCGAGCTTGAGCATAACAATTACAACCTCCTCTGCACCGACTGTCATATTATGAAGCGGCATATCAGTGAACCGTTTGCGGCAGAGTCGACGAAAGCTGCAATCCAGCACCTTTACAACTATGTTAGTCGCAAAGCATTCAACAAAGACCTGTGCATTACAAAAGAATAATAAATGAAAGAGGCTCTATAGAATGGACCAGGTCGCAACGTAGCGCATTCGAGCATGTCTTTGTTCTTTGGCACAAATTTGGCAGACATTGCTAGGAACTGCCAGCCCGTATTCCCACGATACGTGACCACTGAAAACACGGCAATCTGTTGGCCGTGACTGCCCTCAAAGGCGCGCCTAAAGGTTCGTCTCTCATAATTTGCGACAACATCTGGTGCCACTTGTTATCGGGTCCTCGAACCAAGTTTTCGCAGCGGCAAAAAGGACGACGGATGACTACGCAGACCACCATCCGGGGTACCGTAATTTCCATTCGGTCGTAGGATCCATGAACTGCTCCTCATACAGAGACCACCTTCTCCGGATCAAAACCAGCAGCCTGGTCAAAGTAGTACCCCCTCTGGTTGGTGACTAGCCTCACGGGCTCGACGCCATGGCCACGGTCAAGCGAAAAATCGCAGTTGTAATGGGTATGCCCGAATGCCCACGCCTTGACTTTGTTGCTCTTGAAGCAAGGCTGCTCCGACATGTCGGTGGCAAAAGCACTGGCAATGGAGCTTCCGGCGTGCTTTGGGTCCATGGCGCGAGGATCCAGCGAAGGGCTCCAGTGCGAAAGAATGATGATACGGACGTCGGAGCGGTCCAGGTCAGCGACCTGGCGGTTGAGCCAGGCGACATCCCGTTGATGCATGTCGTTGTGGGTGTCTGTGGTCCAGTCGGTTGTCTGGTAAAAGTCGTTGAGGCCCATGCCAACAGCCAGGTGTTTATCGGGCAAGATGTGAGAGAAAAGACTGCAGCCTAGAACGACGACGTTTGTATCCGGTACGCGGTAGGCGGCTCGGTCGAGGAGGACGAATTCCCCAAGAGAAGCGTCGTCACGGGTTTCCTTCTCAAAGATGCGCAGAAGTTGGATGGTGTCATCCCAGTTGGAGCGGTACGCCTCGTGATTGCCAGGGACGAACAGAACAGCCTTGAACTGCTTCAGCTGTCGAGTTAGAAATGCAAGGCAGTCTGTGTTGTGTGCTTCGATGTAGCCAATGTCTCCAAGGAGAGCCAGGTATGGTGCCGTGGGAGTAATGTCGAACACGTCGTAAGCCATGGGAGACTCTAGATGTATGTCGGAGATGATCTGGACCGCCATGACGGATGAAGATGGCGCAGTCTGAGTGCTCTGACGTATCTCGAAAAAAGAAAAAGACATTGACTGGTTTGTGTTTTGACACTGGTGTGTCATCGCGCACTACTGGTGTCTGTTGGGGGTGGAGACAGTCGCGCCAAAGACACTTACCCTAGAGCCGGCATCATCTCCATGCTGTGGAGGATTTCCGGCTGTGCCCAGATCCCATCGATGCCTCTATCAAGACATGTCTGGTCACACAGAGGGTCTTCATTGCATTGAAGACTTCGGTGTTGGAGTTACTGAACGCGGAGGCGGGGGCGCACCTGTTACCACAGCCACGCGGCTGGGAGAAGAAACCATGGAGACAACACTGAAAAGCACCTTGACTATACCGCACAGCTCGTCCTGGCCAAAGCCAAAAGAAGGTCATTGCTGCTTGCATATGTACGGAAAGCGAGTGCCATTGTGCCAGAGCCGTGCTCTGCAGTCGCCTGGGCCTCGAGTGTTCCAGAGTCTTGTCGATGCCCAGCGCCATGTCACAACCAACAGCTTCAAGGACCAGCCAACATATCGACTCTTTGTTGCAAGTACAGTACTTCTATTATGGAGTGCCCAAGGTCACCTGCAACGGGTGTCTCCGCTTCGTGCCGTGCCGCCCTGTTGGTTGGTGATACAGTCTAGATTGATCACAGTCTTGCTCATTTCCGTGGGCCATGGTTGTTTTCATCCGTGTGAGATCAAGCCATTTTTCAATTTTGTGACGAACGAATCATACACGCATCTACAGATCTTCTATGGTATAATTCCACCCGAACGGAATATCATCCGCCACAACAGCCTCGGGATCAGGGCCCCAGCCCGTATAGTCGACAATGGCTCCATTCTCAACATGAAGCCTCTTGCTACCGAGGCTTACGGTTCGCTGAGATGCCCAATCCTGAATTTTGTCGAAATTTCGGCACATATGAACTACTTCAAGCTCCGGCTCCGTAATCTTTTTGCTCTCCAGCCACTTGTACGTGATCAAACTGGTGTCCGAGTGGCACATGATGGATTGGCGAAGCGACTCTACGCAATGGTCTATCATTTGATTCCATCAGTATACGGGACGTGAAGTTTCCCAGGCAGCCAGTTTCCTTCTCACCTATGTGCAGCCATTGAATGTATTTGACTGTGCCGTCAGGGTTTGTCAACGATGTGTTGTACCGCCGGGGGTAGAAAGCCATTCGAATCTGATTCTGCTTCTAGTGTAAGCTTTACTTCCAATGTCACGCAGCATATTTGACCGAGCACCTACCAGACAGTGTAGCTGGTGGAACACGTCTAGGCCAACCATGAGGTCGTTTTCGCTGCCTACGACTGGCGCTTTGACGGATGTATTCAGAAGACGATTGCCGGCGTCCTCATCAACATGTAGAAAAGTGCCGACTGTTGAAGACATTAGGGCGGCTGCATCAAGACGATGGGAGACCCTCTTACCGCCATAGAGCTCTTGCCATAATCGATCGGTCTCGTCCGTCGGAAAGCCCTGGTATGGAGAGCTGGCGTGACTATTTCCCAGCTTGAAGAGGACCGGGACATATTCCACCGCATCTTCCGCTGGACCTTGAAAGAGGAGTTAGTCTAGGGATTTAGAAGAACATCGGAATTGCAGCCGAATCAAAGGAAAATGGCTAGTACTTACTATAACGACCTGCTTGGTCATCGGGACTCGCCTTGCATCGGGCTGTGGATTTACCCACAATCACCAGGACAAGTGAGACAAGAAGTATGGCATTGAGAGCCCAAGAGGCAAGAACAGAATGGTTTAAAACTGCGCGCTTGACTCTATGGTACCACGAGCCAGAACGGTAGAAAAGAAGCGAAGAGGGCAATAGACTTTGGCTGTCATGTGCGCTGAGTTCATCATCGTCTTCGTCGCCGCCCATCTCGGCGACTGGATGTTCTTTGAAGTGGCCTAGCGACATCGTGATAGCAGGCGAATATCGTTACATGGGCGGATCGCCTGAACTTGGCGTGAAACAACTGAGAGTGTATATCGGAATGCGATTCTCGGCCAACCTCGAAGAAAGCTGCCCAATACATTCTGCAACCCTCGCCCGGGCCCAGCGTCCTATCAAAGGGCCAGCAGGTCAATCGAAGCCAAGCCAACGCCAACTTGCATTTGCAAGGATTGCCGTTATGCCTGATCCCCGGAACAACTCGGTATTTGTGACCTTCCATTTTGGTTCAATATGCTGTACCACAAGTCCTGCATATTCATCTGTTGGTCTTCACTCCAGATGCGCCGAGACAAGTCGGAGTGTCTGTCCAAGTGGTAGTCACAAGAGTCTGCCATCGGAAGCCCTCCTTCGGTTTTACGGCTGGTTTCGGGCGTTCTCATCCCATCATCTGTGATTCCGCACTGTTGAACTTACACGAACTCTTTCTTTCATTCTCCAAGGTCACAAGATAAACTTTTTACCAAAGTCGATTGTGGCTATGGCTCCAATCTCAAGCTACGCATACACGCCCATCCCCGTCAACTTGGACCATGGAAAGTCTGAGCCATATCATTTACAGGAAGGGTTGAACGAGAATAGCACTTCAGATCTCGAACTAAGAGACCGACGACGGCAACTTTTCCTGGTCGTTTTGACCTCGCTGTCTTTACTATGTCTCATGATCTTGAGCATGGCTCTAGGGCGCCTTACTGTCACCAACTTCGACTGCGGCAGACAGCTTTCCACTTGGTGTAAGTTGCGTGACAGGCAGAGAATGGAATAGGAGCGGTTAACTTGTTGCTAGCACCGGCATTCGAAGCTGTCGAGTATTACCAAACGACATTTGAGGGAGAATTTCTGGCTCCGTCAGTCTGGCGAGGCCCGCCCTCTCCAGAATTGGATGAAGCATGGAACCGCATCTCCATACGAGGCACGGGGAGCTTGAGAATCGCAAAAGACGATCTTTCACGGCTCAACAAATCAGCCGACGCGGAAATTACTGCCGGCTTCGGAGACGGCACGAATGATGTACAAGTTTTGCTGGAGGTCTTCCATCAGCTCCACTGTCTGGTGTGTCTGTCGTCAGATTTTCCCCCTTCAAGCTCAATGCTTACAAGAGTCGTGTTACAGAATGAAATCCGCAAGCACACCTGGCCTGAATACTACAAGTTTGACGCGCCGCCCAAGGTAGAGCGAGCGCACCTCGGTATGCCCATCACCATCTTCAAGTCAAGCCTTGATGCACCTAAGCTAACAGCTATGTGTCGATAACTTTCACAAGACCACTGTATTGAAATGCTGCGGATAAATTTAATGTGTACGGCAGACATAACCCCAATCACAGCTAAACAAGTTTCATGGAAGAACGGAGACCCTGCCCCAGATTTTAGCACTCTACACACATGTCGGAACTTTTCCAAGATCCTAAAGCATGTCGAGGACCACGCGGATCTTTGGGGGTTCTGGGCCTCGTGAGAGTTGACTATAAGACTAAGAGACACGAAACGTAGTGGCTTCTGCGATCAAAGCTGCCGCCATGTTAGATGCGATACGGCATCGCAGATAGCAGTTGCTCGCGGAAAGTCACCAACTATACGCAGGCCGAAGTTGAAAAAATCTAGATAGTTCAATTGAGCCACTTTTCCCACTACTGCTCGGCCCATACTAATAGCTAGTCACTTTGTTTGTTGCCATATCTTGCTAATCATTCCTAGGACGATGATGATACAGATGATGATACACGCTTACCGCGCCACGAGTGCTGCTTCATGTGTACCGTGCTCTGTAAAACTAGAAACTTCCCACAGACTCAACCAGCAAGACGTAATGGCAAATGTGCAGCAACCGTGCGTTGCATTTGCTTGTCTGGCAGTCTCGAGACCGGCCATGATGACTCGACCAACCGCATATCCTTTTCCAGCCCCCAACATTGATCTGATGGTCCGTACTTGTTTATGGTTCGGACCGCTCGGCCCCCGAATATCTTGATTCGCTGTTAAGGACGGAAGCTCTTGGCGGTGTGTTGGTCTGTGAGCATCGTGGCTCAAGCCCACGGCCAATATTATGCAGCACCTTTGGAACCGGGTCTCAACAGGAGGGTGCTTTGACTATATGCATGTTCGGGAAGCATCACTTCCGTCAAGTTCCATTTCGGAGCAAAGCCAACATGCAGAAGGGTACTTCCGTTGATGTGGGAATGGAATGACGTGGAAATGCCCAACTACCAAGGCAGAGGTGCTCACAGTGCATCATCATGCAAACGCACCCAATAGATTATGCATATTTAAAACTGAGTCCAGATTGGCAGGTGCTTTGACTATATGGAAGTATCACTTTCATACCGTTCCGTTTGGCCAGCAGGGGATAACATGCATCAGGATGCTCTCGTTAAAACAACGGAGACAGAACGATGCAAGAAAATACCCAACTATTGGCAGCTTTGATCACTCCGCATGCCACGCAAGAACATAACCAATAGACTATGCAGCTCCGCAACAAGGCTAGATTCGAAGGTACTTGACTATGTGCGTATTTGCAATGCAGCAGGATGCTTTCTTTCCTGGATATGAGACGGAAAAACATGGAAAGATGCCAAGATAACTGTCAAGGCTGCCATGACCATGCCATACCATCGCGGCCCTTTGTCATCTATAAATCCAGCAATTTGCACCTCTTCCTATATCCTCTTCTCAGCCTCCTCACAACCACCCAAGCCCCCGAGCCACCTTGAAAAAGAATACAACCACGCCAGACAAGAACCCGAACACAGCAAGATGAAGTTCTCCGTCGCTCTCTTCGCCCTTGCCAGCTACCTTGCATCTGCCGCACCGACTGGCCCATTTCCTGGTGAGAAAGCCCTCAGCGTGCCTAGTCCTTCATTCTCGCTAACAGTAACAAAGATACTTCTGGCCTCGGCAAAAACGCTTTGCCAGCGGACTCGATCAAGGCTCGCATGAGCGACGATGCTGTCAAGTCGGCCGGGGTAAGGAGGCTATCAGCCACACATTCTCGTTTTCATCCAATCAAAGCAATGACAAGATGGTCGTCACTGACACTCTCTGCTTAGCACTCTACGGGTCTGAACCCAGACGTGATTGCGTCTCCCTATTACCTTGTTGACGAGCTTCAAGAGCGCTCTGCGGGCCTGAATCCCGATGTAATTGCGTCTCCCTACTACCTTGTTGACGAGCTTCAAGAGAGGTCCTAGGGTCTGAATCCGGACGTGATTGAGGCGCCTTACTACCTTGTCGGCGAGCTCCAGGAGTAGACAGCCGGGCAGCTCGGTCGTCGACTTGAAGTTACTGCGCCGGACAGGCCTAATTTTTTCCTCAAACCTCAAGTAGCAAACAGAGTATGCTTTCGCAACAAGTACGCCTAATTGCTTAGCTTCTTATAATTCGCTCTGTTCTTAACAGGGGAAATCAAGAGTTTCTCATTATGATCCACAAGAAATGTTGCTGTAGTGAGTCAATCAATCAGATTGTGACGTGTCGGGATGCTGTAACTGGGCCCTTGTTTCTGTGAAATGGCCGCAGGTGAGACGAGTCACCGTGGGACTATCTTTTCCTCGTTCATGTTTAGGTCTACTGTATGATATGTATATTGACCGTGAGGACTGTACTGGTCGTCGGCACCAAAGCTACTGATAATAGTAGTAGCACCGCAACCATCACCAAACCCAAGCAGATCATGGTTCTTCTCTTGGCTAATAAAGGTTATTTCGAGAGGCTAGCATATCATCATGTCGGCAATGTAGTCGTGACTTGCAGCCAACACACCAGCGATGCATTTCTTCTGCAGCGGTTTAGTGGCAAGATTCAGCTCTGGTATTCGTAGCCTTCAACATTCAAAGTGTGTGGTTCTGCAGTTCTACTCTGGACACATAAGGGAGCTCAGGTTGCTGAAATAGCTGTGGAATTTGTGTTTAAACGAGTGTCTAAGATTTACTTTAAGCATGCATGCCAGTTTGTTGTGCCGTATAGCAATTTGCAGGGATGTTGAATCCTGTTCTTGCTCACCCACTTCTCTCCATCATTCGCCTAGATAACGAGCCCATCGCTACCAGTATACCTCATGGTCCAATAGCCGGATCACAACGCAGCCATCAAGAGGCCCTTGACTGGTTCCTTAATTGGAAGCCGCAAGGTTATCCCGATGCCACTTACCGTCCTTGTCGAATGAGATTGTTGCGGAGGTGCCGCCACTCAAATTTAGAAAAAAGGGATTCGAGACGTCTTCGGAAATCATTGTCGCAGTCTCTAGGTGACTTTGGAACCAAAACACCACCTTGGGCAGTGGTTGAAGTGTTGCTTTGCCTGGTGGGTAGGGTGTTGGGGATATAAAGACTACTTGACTGTCAATGCCCGTCTCTCTCCTATGTCCTGCGTCTTGACTCACCTGGCACATATTTCCCACCAATAAAAAGCTCAACCGCTGCTGAAGCTATTATATCGTTTTTAAACCCAAACGTGGTGGCGGGGATGCTGGTATCAGGCTCGGTGTGATAGTGGGTCCAACTATCGAGGATATAGGTATGTTGGAAGTCGATTTCAAGCATTTGAGTTGTCCCCGTGAATATTTCTGTGTCAGACAGTTAGGTTATGATAACTTGGTCATGGGTCTCTTTCGACATCATACGTCCAGCTTCAAAATTCTGGGTTGAGCCACCAATACGGTACTTGTCGTCCCATGACGCATTCATAAGCTCAGTCACCGCTTGTCCGCGTTAGTAAATAGTAGTCGTGAGAAATGTGCAGATTGCCGACGTACTGGCCGTAGAGGCAACAATGTTGAAGACATCTTCACCAGAACCCGCAAACACCTTGGCCATGATCAGTTTAGTATTACTCGTGTTGAAGATGTCAACCCAGTAAGGATCTAAGGTAAATTGTTAGAACAACTGTCACTCATTAAAAGGGGTCTTAGTATACCGATCTTGATATCGACGCTGTATTTGATAGCATCAGCCATGACGACAATAGCTTTAGAGTCGGTAATGTAGGTAGAAAAGAGCAAGTTTTGTATTTTGAATGGAATCGATGTCGGGCTTGATAGCAACCTTGGCCACAAATGAAGGAAGACGAGCTCCTTTATATACTTGGGTAGACACGCTCCTCTGAACGCTTTTCGAATCGACACTGCGTAGTGTGATGCGTCCCGTAGTGACATGATGAGCAGCCAAGGCAATGAAGCTCGAATCAACTGACCGATGGGGCTGCATTCGTGTGCCCGTCGAAGACCATGTACATTGTAGACGATGCCAATCCTCAGCTACCACATCTGACCTTGTTTCTTTTACTCGTGCCCATGTGGTGAGAAAAAAGAAACACACGTGCTGACAGCTGAAATTCTACATACGGCCTGTATGTGTATGTAGCATTGAATTGTGAACCCCTGCACCCGAAATCAAGACATATGCAAGACGCAACTGCCGCCGAACCACAAACAGAGTCACTTCAATTCTGTCCTAATGCCGAGACCACAGCCAGCCACAGTTCCAAAACCCAGTTACGCCTTGCCATGGTCTCTTCCATAATGAGCAACCATGTCTTTCATTTTCCTACGTGTTCTTTTATACATTAGGATGTAGTGTGAATGATTTGCGAGCCTCAGGTATGCACAACAGAGAACATGACTGGCAATGACGGAGTAAAGAGACATGTTTGAATGCTCAGCAAAAATGGCATCGTTGTTGAAGCCGACAAGGAAAGAGTAAAGAGGAAATTTCCTCGCAGTCGTTGAGACCTTTACTCGCCTCTGATCGTGGCATTTGCTGTCACAACTCACAAATGCCAGGCGGTATACGCCGTGTTGCTGTCTCAAGGGGTCACCGTGATGCATGGCTTAGTCCTTGAGACGGCATTCGATTGTCAGAGTTCTATAGCTACACATCCATGGAAGATGAATATCCCTTTGTCTTTTAATGTGATGCATTGTAGCGAATAATAGGGCAGGGGTAAAGACGCGCCCCGTTCATTTATACTACCGCTAGGATTAATAGCCAACCAATTTACTTTGACCAGGCGACGTCCCCCTATAAAAAATGCATGGGGTTGTCCAAGATATAGTATATAGCTACACCGGAGCGTTGTCTTCAACCCAGTACTACACGTTATTCGTTTTCTGAATGCTATTCTGTCGCCGCAGGTAGTCATGGGTAGACTTGAGCTCGTAATAGTCAATGGCTCATATTCATGGTGTTTAATCGACGACTATGCACGGGTCTAGCTGCTGTGTTGCACACATCTCTTGTCTCACTTCGTCACAAGTCCTACCGGGCGGTCCCGTACTGTTTATTTTCTGCGCCTCTTTTCTATACGGGCAAGGTTGACGCAAAGAACAAAGGGGCGGGTGGCCGCAGAAAGGCATGACTTTGTTGTAGACGAGACATTTCATATCCACCTAGGATTCATAAGGATGGCTACCCCTCACCGCCGTCGTATATGCGAGGCCATGACGATTAAAAAGCCTTGCAAATACCGAGAAATGTTATATATCACAAGACGAAGTCGAAATTTTCTCCACGTCTGAGGGAACTACGACGCGTGCCAGACGCCGAGATCCAGCCAGCCCAACGAACTGGCATGTGATTCCCCATTCTTTGCAAGACATGGAATCGAACCGGGATCGTGGTTTTGGGCACATGCCGAAACAGGTGTTTCAAATCGGGCATCGGAACTGTGGCTGGCTGACGTCTCCGCATTGGGACAAGCCATCGTGTGAATGCAGATTTTGTACGAAATACGGCAGTACAAGATGACAGCGAAAGCTCTACCTTTGCAAAGTCAAAACGAAACCGCCAGTTTCCCACAGTGGACTAACCCGCGGTCTGCGACGGAGCCGCGCGATCCCTGAACTGACAGCCAAATCATATGTAGGTTGTAACGTGGCACGGGGTCTGCAAATGTTCCAACTTGGCACATCTATACAAGAATTCACTTAGAAGCGCCCAACGCGACGGGAGCGGGCATGACCGTGGAGAGCGACCTGCCCGGGTTTGAGCGTGGCCGCGTGGCGACTGTAGCATGTTTCTACTCACCTGCTAAATAATCTGCCTGTCCCGTGCCTGCCAAGGTCCCTGATTTTCTTCCCCAAAGCCTTTGACGGATAGAGGCCAGTTCCCCTTGATTGTGCTATACTGGCGATAAAGGAGTCACTGCGTCGAGCATAGCAAGCAGCACCAATGAAATCAGAGTTATAAACACAAGTTGAAAACGTATAAACCATCCCTCAAGACGTCTATTTTAGACACCACTGCAACGTCCCTCTTCTCTCCGACTCGACAGTTGCGAGAACAAAGCGAGACCGGTGTGGCGTGAGGGCTCGGCAGATGTCTGGCGGATACGCCACGTCACAATAGACTGGCCACGCCTGGTGGCTGAGCAGAATTCAGCAGGGATCGACCAGATTCATCGATAAATCATCTTGTCTATCTGGTGGCGGAGAAATGGACCAGTCAAGGGCGCATGGGCATCTTCACGCGGCGGCCCGAGTGCATTTCAGCTCAGCCCTGTTTAACGACTCGATGCAGTCCGGGTCTCATCAATTGTCCCATCAGAATACTACTTTACTTTGGTCACAGCCATCTCACGCATCTTGGTCTTCTTTACAGAGGAATGGAACATGTAGTGAATTGCAGATGCTGGGCTGGAGTGGCGGAGCAAATCGCTCTCTCCAGTTGTCTTGTCCCAATGCAACATGCGGATTTTGGGGAGAGAAGGGAGAATGATGCCATACGAAAAAAGAGTGCGGATTGCACAACATCTAACAGAGGCAAGAGAGAAGAGATGAGTTGACAGCTGAAGTGGGTGAAGGCCTCGATTGCGTTTTGACTCTGGGTTGTTGATCCAATCTGCTAGGCCATGTGTGAGATGCGTTGCATGGAGTTACAACACGCAAATTTGGACAGTCTCCGCGTGAGCGTTACTGCTTATGCTACACAAGTTGAATATCTACATGGTCATTATGTGCCAGAAGCTTGGGACTATGGTGCAGCACTGTTTCACGTAGGCATGACCATAGAGCAGCACCGAGGTTCTTATACATTGAATGATGAGTTGTGAATCATGGATCGTATGATATGTATCTATATATATGGGTCATGACAGCCCTATAATCAACTGCCTTCAATGTCTACTCAGCACCCTTTGGCCCTTTCCAATCAATACCCAAGTGATTCTTTACCAAATTCACTATACTACAAACTAGTACAGTCTGTCAGATTACGTTTCAAAACCCATCAAGCTCAGTTAGGCCTGGTAGCCTGCGTCTGAAGATTTTTAGCGACAAAATTCAGGAACCAGGGCAAAAGTCCATCCTTGACTCTTTTTTCAACAACAAAATCATGTCTCAAGAACCCGCAAGCACTCCGCGGCCGGGTGCGAGCCCTATGCACATTACGGAGCACCATGATGAAGAGCAGAAGATTTGGTGCCAAGTTGATGTACAACGCCAAACCCGGTACTATGGTAAACTGGTTGTCTCGAGCCTGCACTCCCATGGTGGTGAGCTGGTGCGAGCGAATCAGTTTCTCAGCGTTGTGTTTCTGTCGCCGACGGATGTTGCGGCAAGGGACTTTTCGTCTTCGACGGCTGTGAAAATCACGCCGCAGATGATCAACGAGCAGATTGACGCCAGCACGGTCCGCGTAACCGCACGACTCAAGCTCGAAACAGCATACGAGTTCCAAGACCACGACACGCTTGAATTTGGCGTCTATGACGACGTGGGCCAAAATCCTGAATTGTACAAGGAGTCGTTCGTGCTGGTAGCCGATCGAACACCCAGCGGGTGCGTTGCCATCCATTGCGAGCCCGCCCCGGACGAGCGCCTCGCAAACTGCAGGCAAACGATATGTTTCTGCGAGGGCAAGCGTGTACAGACAATCTCGGTGCCTCTGGGCCAAGAAACGCAATGCGAGATAGCTGTCGGCTCGTACACCGACGTCAAGGCTCTGAAGCTCACGGCCGCGGATGACACGGCGGTCGGGCAGCCTCAAGCCTCGACTCATGCTCTGAGAGTCGAGGACGGTGGAAGGAAACACGTCGACATACGCTACGACCACGTTGAGCACTTCAGTACAATAGATGTGACGGTTGGCAACATTAGGCCCCTTGAGAGGGAAAGATTCCATATTCGAATCCAGAGGAACGGTGCTGAAGTCGCCAGCAACTGGAGCCCGGGCGACCATAAGACTCGGTTCTCGGAACTGCCGCAGGAGGGCGATGTGTCCGTCAGTGTCGATCCGATGACGGTAAACAATGATGAATTCTCCTTCAAGCCCCGCGATTTGAAGCTGTCCTCTAGGTTGGACACGGCCTCGTTCCCCCAAGCCGATGCTGTAACCGGCATTGACACCACTGGCTTCGTAAGCCTACCTATCGCGGTCAAGACTAGTATTGTGGAATCCGGTCTGACTTTGTTTGTGCGATTGCGCTCCAAGACGTTGATCTACACGCAAACAGTCCCGGTCAGGGACGGCCGTGTGCCGCTCGCAGTCAAAGTAAAACCAGGGCAGTATACAGTCGAGGCACCGAGTTTCGTTCGCAGCGGCGTCGTCTACGTCGTCACCGCGGGCGCCTCGCTCACAGTCCTGGATTGCGGTTCGACCAAGCTGGAGGTGCAGGTGCAGCGCGGCGCCAATCTCCAAGTCCGCGGTTTCCCAGACGCGTTGGGATTCGGCGGCTACGCCGACCTGGTGGACGGTAACAAGGACGACTTTGTCGAGGCCAACGCGTCGTCCGTGTTTGCATATGCCGGCCTTGACCACGATGGCGATCCCCTCCGGCGCCTGACAGAGGCCGAGGAGCGGCGCGCCACATGGGAAACCATTCAGCTTGCGCGGGATGTGGAACAAGAGCTCGGCCATGGGAAGCCGGTTCTGCCCGTCATGGTCTCTTATACCTGCAACTTGCAAGGGTTCCAAGTGGGAGACCGGCTGCGAAACCACGAGGACTGGCTCGCCAACAGCTTCGGAAACCTGATTCTGTCTCTGCAGATAACGAACAGTACTATCGACCACCAGCATCCCGTGCCGGGCGGCTATATTGTGAATCCCGACTTTGTCAGCACCTGCCAGCGGCACGGCCTCAAAGCCGACTTCACGATGCCGGTGCGCGGTCCGCTTCAATCCGCCATCGACTATCGCAAGGTCGCTGCCGAAATTCCCGACAGCATCACCGAGACCCTCGGTGGCTATATTGCCGCCGTTAATTGGCTCTTCCGGACGGTTTCGCCGGCTGTGCCGT
Source organism: Metarhizium humberi (assembly GCA_020102295.1). Classification (NCBI taxonomy): domain Eukaryota; kingdom Fungi; phylum Ascomycota; class Sordariomycetes; order Hypocreales; family Clavicipitaceae; genus Metarhizium; species Metarhizium humberi. The sequence goes on from JACEFI010000040.1 coordinate 106,841, forward strand.
TCGGGTGGCATGTCCACCTCGAGGGAGCTGATGGTCCGGAATGGATCTATCGAGATGAGGATGATGCGGCCTCCATGGCGCAGAAGACAGGCGCCTACGCCTCCTCACTGGGTATATTTGCTCATGCTGACTTTATAGCTGTCGGCCGCCACCCAGGTGACGACTTCACCGTGCAGAGCTACGGCGTAGGCTATTGCTACGGCCCGCGCGAGTGGCAGCGCTTCTTTGCGTTTTGCGGCGCCCTCAGTCTCAACCAGCAGGTGCCAGTCATTCCATGGCATGTCCCGATGAGCCGGACGCCGCTCGTCGACGATGGAGTCGCTCAAGACTTTGATTTCCAGCACTGGGGGACCGGGGGCAGCTATATTCTGGGTGACGCGGGCATCGGCTCGAACTATCACAACATTCACCCCAGCATCCTCAATCTCAAGTTCACCCTTCCGTACATGGGGGAAGACGGGAGACGCATCTTCATTCGTGCAGAGCCCTTTGATCTGGCCGAGCCAGCCGTGAAGGACTTGCTGCTCTGCGGCATCTTCACAGTCCTCGTGGGCGGACCTTCTACCATTGGCATCATCGTGGCCAGCTTCGGCAACCGGGGGCCATGGGTGCGGAAGAAGCTGAAGGCCTACGGGGAGAATCCGATTCGCTTCGACAACTATCGACAAGGGAGTCAACTAAGCTTCTTTACAGAGTGAATATTGTCTCTTCTTTCTCTGGTGCGGCAGACTCTGTCTAATAAAGGCAGGATTTATTTGGAGATTTTGGACCAGGTCTGCTAGGGGCTGTCGATATGTCAGCATCGTTCCTAATAACATTGTTATTGCAACAGAGCCCTAGATAGCTGATGAATGGCCAGCCTGGGAGGATTATTCCAGTCATTTTAAATTAAACAGTGGAGGTCGCGTTTTTGTGTCAAAATGCTACACACCCAGCATCAAAGGTACGCATGTGTCTGACGCACTTTCCCTCTAGCTAGATCGGGCTAGTATGCCGGTCGATATGTATGTATAATATGCGTCCAGCCGATTGGCCATACGGCACCCGCCGGTACTGAAGGGCCGATGCCACAGCGAAATCGGGGCATGATTCGGGAGTCGCCCGACCGTATATGCATCTACGCCGCTTACCCGTGCTGGGTCCCGTCATCGTAGTCCTCGTGCAGCCCGTGTGACAGACGGAAACTACCTACATATGTAGGTACATAGGCCGCATCCATTGGTGGACAGGTGGCTTAGTACATCTAGGTGAATATGATTATAGAGTTTGAAGGCTCAAGGCTGAGAGTAATGGTGACCTCGGAAGGGCTTGCATGTCAACTTGTACTGTACTGCGGAGTTCTCAAAGTTTATTAGCAGCCAGCTCGCGAACTCGGCGCTTTTCGCCCTTCAATGTTGGTTCGCTTGGCGCCATTGCACTCGCAAGCACTCATCACAGCATGGCCATTCGACGCCCTCACGCCAACCCACAATCGAGATCAATTAACGGCTGCTCAGCTGCGCCTCGTCTGAAAAAGAAAATCCCAGGCACTGGGTAATCGCCGCCCTCCCTTTATCACGTCGGCATGCTCTCTTTTATATAGTTTGCCTGGATGTTCTACCAGGCTGTATAATTAATTTGGAAAATCCAGATGGACAGTCACCATGGTCAACACCTTCATCCTCTCCCTTGCTGTTATAGCTTGTCTTGTGCCATCTATCTCTGGAGACAACTGCAAACCAGGTCTATCCTACTGCGGTTCCACGCTCCTGCAGATTGGTACGTATATATTCCGAGCATACCAATTACGCGGCTAAAATACAAACCAATCCCATAGGTAACTACTCGGACCAAGTTGACGCGGCGCTGAAAGCGCAGTCGTTGAATACCAGTGCCCAGGTCACCGCGAATACTCTATTCAATTGTATAGGAGGCCCCAGCGGGGACATCAAGGTCATCAGCTATTGTTATTACGGATGTACAACGGTCAGTGTGGGAAACAGCGACTATTGCAAGAACACGGGGCAAGCTGCCAATAGCACATCCTCTGCTACAGTTTTGCCCAGTCCTTTATCGACCACCACTGTCGTCATTTATCCCAGTGCCTGGCCCACCACACCTAGGAAGAGCAGTAACGATTCCAATAGTTCATATGCTGCACCTATAGTTGGTGGCGTTATCGGCGGCGTTGTAGCACTCGCTTTGATAGGGACCATGGTCTTCCTCTTCTTTCGGAACAAGAGGCATCGGCAAGAAAGAAACGCCAAGGGTCTCGTCCCATCAGTAGGCCACCATCCGATGGGGCAACAAAAGCTTCTCTACGTTTCAAGACCGTCCAACAGCCGTGACTTCGGGTCAACCGCGTTCCCTATAGAGGACGAGAGACTCGTATACGAGGTGCCTGATTTTAGTGAGCCGCGAATTTACGAGGCACCTACGGATGTCAGGTAAGAGCTCCATCAGACAATGTGCGAATGCCCACCTAAGAGATTGGTGAGAAACTTCGACAATGATTTCATGCTTGATGTGCCTGGTTTCACTCCCTCCATGGCCCACAGATGACCGGTTTTAAGAGGCCGAGAAGGGCTGAGCACGTTTTAAATTATACAAAAGTACTTGATTGAGAATGGGTACTGTGATGGGAGGCGTGTAGCTTCATTAGACGTCATCGTCGGCCAATGGGAGCGGAAGCGGTGACATCATATAGCTTTCGCTCACCCCCATGGGTTTGACAGCAGTTGCAGGTATTTGGAGCTGTTGGTTTCCTTGGAACTTGGACTTTTATCGTATTTCTCTTTTAAGGTTTGAGGGAGCTTATTTAATTCCTCTTGCAGCTCTGAGGATGAGTCGTGATTCTGGAGCCTAGTGATGAGCAATCTCACAACAAGGACAACCTAGAGAACAACGCCGCAGGCACGAGCCCTGGTGGAGTTGATAAGCCTGATGATTGCTACGCCTTGCTTTACTGCTTCCATGTCCTGGACTTTATTAGATTCTAAATGATAGCGGGTCCCGCGTAATATGTTGCCAGGCTTAATAATTGGCGGCAGATATCTGGGAACCGCAGGGAGGCTAGGCTTGGCCGGGCATCCACGACAGAAAAGAGGCATTCCACCACAAACTACGGAGTACGAGTTGGCGGCAACGTTTATGCCAGGCTCGGGAGGCCAAACGCAAGACGGAAGACGGGGTATTGCTAGAAGGGGGACGGACATAGGCCGCTGATCCTGGGGGTTCACAATCCGGTTTGACACCAACACCATCGGAAAGTTCCATTACGCCTCTCGGCAACGTCACGTTGCAGGCATTATAGCCAGCGATTTCACCAGACCACTGGGAGGATAGCCAATCTTGGCCGCAGATGATTGTCATATTAAGATATATCATCGTAGAATGGCCACTGGGGGCGGGGCAGGGTTCATACAACTTTGAGAATACTACTGTAGCATATAAAAGCTCGCGATAATGTTGCTCGCAGTCAAGAATCAACCAAGTTCAGCAAAAGCCGAAACAAGATTTTGGACGTGGCTTTATCATGGCCAGGGGTATTTTAAACGTCGTCCCCAACGTGGCATTGACACGACCCGTCCTATCCGACGGGTTTGTGGCTACCTGAGCCCACGGATGCTTGCCCGCGTGAACAAACTTGTGCCTTACAATGCCGAGCAAGAGTCCAAGAAATGCGGTGCCAAGTACAGCAAGGCTACGCTGCCATTTGTATCCCATGCAGTGTTCGACGGCAACCTGGTGACTGGGTAGAACCTGGGTCGGCCAAGGAGACGGCCAAGGGGGCCGGCGTCACCCCGGCCAGTGAATGGTACATTTTTCAGCTTGCTCTGAAACCCCTTCCGCCGTCCGGAGCGATACAATTCATGGCCAAGGTCGCAGACGTGCAGCAGATGGCACCAAGGCAGCACTTTATACATGGCCCACATGAGGACAGAAGACTATTTCTCAATATTTGCGTTTCCGAGGGTCCAGCCCGGAGAGCCCCTCTATATGGCTATTCTTCACCAGGAACCATGACGGCTTCGATTTCATCCATGCCATCCCTCCCTACCGAGCTTGGGCTTGGACGCTTATCATATTCCACCGATGTAAAAGCTGCTGGCGCTTTTCAGCTCTCAATCCAACTCTCGAGTATCTACACCCACCGGCATGTTCACGTTTAATCCTTGCCATTCCCTTGTCTACCATGTGTGTTCTCGGCTCCTAAGTGTTTCCATCCAGCGCCGTTTCAGTTGATGTAGCAAGCAGGTTTTTCGCACCCGGAGGGCTAGCTTGGATCCGGCAAATTAAAATAAATAACACATGAGGCATCATCAGAAAAAGAGCACGGCCGTCGGCCATGAATCGTCTGCGTAATGGCCATCTTGCTCTACGGTGGCATATCCACCGGGCGTAGGATTACAGCCTAATTTGTGTGTACCAGACCCAAAAAAGGATGTCATGATTATGCAGTGCATATTACATATTTCTTCTTGGGACGGGCCACAAGACGAATTGGAGTGGGTGCCAAGCTTGATCTGGCGTGACAAGGGCGACGTTGCATAATGCTAATGCCCTGATTCAGGCACACTATCAATTCTCACCACAGACGTATGCATATATAATTACATGTATGCATAAATAGTAATAGGCGCGGGAAAAAATGACTAGCCAGTGTCTGTCGAAGAGTCATGGTGAAATAGCAGTGACCTAATAGTACGTCAGTGCTTGGCGCTTTTCTTGTTTCTTCTTCTCCTTTTCTCAATTTATGCGCATAAAAGAGAGCAGCGTGGCAATTTGAGCGCTCTCGGCTATTTCCGCTAGTCAGGCAAGTAGAGTGATGGATATGAATTCTACAATGCAAACGTACCGCGAATCTAGAAGCTGACGGCGCGGGCTCTGTATTGAACGGTACCGGAGCAAGGATTCAATGTTGGGACGAGTTGCGTTATTATAGAGCTCGAGCCGTCTCTTCACTTGTGTGGGATACCGACCAACACTTTCTATATAATCTAGTATTCAGTGCGGTTTCCGCAAGTGTTTGATATCGAATCACCCACGCTCGCTACAAGTTTAGTTTATACTCTTTTTTGGCTTACTACTTTTACATCTAATAACGTATCAACTATGAAGTCCCTCGTCACGGCCTTGAGCGCTGCCACGCTCGCGACCAGCGTGGCAGCCCAAGCTACCGATCTGGCTACCGCTCTGGAACCCGCCAAGGACATCATCCCCATTATTCCATCGGATACCATGAAGAAGATAGAGGGAGAATGGAAGTATGACGCCTGCCACAAGATTGACACCTCAGTCGCCGGTGGTTTCATCTGGCCTTGCGCCTCGCAGCTCAAGATTCTCGAGTCTTGCCCTAAGTCGGCCGAAACGGCCGAGGAGCGCAAGGCCCAGCGAGACTGCATCTGCGGCAAGGGAAGCTCGTTCTTGCAAGACGCTGTTGCCTGTTCAGAATGCAAGACTCAGAACGGTCTGCAGCCAGACCAGCGTGATTTCTGGAAACGCTACTTCGGAGTCGTGGACAAGGAGTACTGCCAGTCCGGCGACGTGGCTGTCAACTACAAAGAATTTACTACTAAACTGTTGACGGACAGGATGAAGCTGCCAGAAGGAGTCATTGCTGGCAACTCTCTGAATGGTCAGATTGGCAATCCTAGGGACTACTATACACTGGCCAAGGTTGCCGTCCCGGAGAAGCAGGGCCCGGGCAAATATACGCCCGCTGCCCCCCAGCCTGGAGTCAACGACAACACCGGCAATGCCGATATCAGTGACCCCGTGGCTGGGCAGGTTGTCGTTCCCGCCTTTGTTGCCGTCGAGGTCAACGAGCCCTCTGGAGCCAACACTGCCCCCGTTACGCCCTTGACGCCTTCTGCTCCTGGCTCGCAGCCCACCACCTTGATGCGTGTCACGTCCGGGGATTCTACCGCAGCAGCCACTGCCTCTTTGTCACCTTCGAGCTCGCTTGTCCCTGCCTCTGGCTCCAACGGTGGCGCTGATGTCGCGCATATTATCCTGATCAACGGCAAGCTTTGCCACGTATACATCATCTGGGTCATCATTGATTGCGCCCCCAAGAAGGACGCCCAGGGAAACCTCTATATCGATTACAAAAACACCGGAATTGACAATACCAAGCCCGTCTCCATGCTGGAGAAAAAGGAGCAGTTCGACAAGATCAGCGACACCACGCCCGATGCCAGCAAGGACAAGAACTGTGCAAATCAACTGAAGGACATCGTCGGTACTGAAGCCAATGTCGTTGCGGCTTCTGAAAATAACAAGCCCCTTCCTCCTCCCAAGACGCCCGCCGCTGTAGAGTCCCAGGCCCCCAATGGCGCCGCCGGATCTGGTACTTCTGACGAGCCTGTTACCGGCACCACTGATAACACGACCGATGTGTCGGATGATGAGGATGAGTGCGTCAACGAAGATGTCAGCAACGGAGCTAACACTCCTGATAATGGCTCTACCAACGTCTCCAACACTCAGCACACTCAGAATCCTCCCAGCGGTGCTAACACACCTGACAATGGCTCTACCAACGTCGCCGACACTCAACACACCCAGAATCCTCCCAGCAGTGCTAACACTCCTGATAATGGCTCTACCAACAACGCCAACACTGAGAACGTCCCCAGTAGTAGTACCGGAACTGGCGCTCCTATTAACAAGCCTGCTGCTGACGATAACACGTCCGCTGTGTCGAATAATAAGGATGAGTGCGTCGACGAAGGTCTCCCCAACGGCGCTAACACTCCTGACAATGGCTCTACCAATACCCACAACCCTGAGAATGTCCCAAGTGGCGGTGCCGGAACTGGCGCTCCCAACAACAAGCCTGCTCCTGACAACAACACGCCCGCTATGTCGGATGATGAGGATGAGTACGTCAACGAAGATGTCAGCAACGGTGCTAACACTCCCGATAATGGCTCTACCAACGTCTCCAACACTCAGCACACCCAGAATCACAGCGGTGGTGCCGAGACTGTCGTTTCTAGCCCCGAGGATACCATGAAGAACCCTAATACTCCCCAGGGCCCTAAAAAGACCCCTAGCACCCAGAATCCTCCCAGCGGCGGTGCCGATACCGTTGCCCCTGGCCCCAACGGCACCAAGACGACTCCTAATGCTCCTGCGCAGAACTCCGCCAGCACCCCTGGTGGCCAGACCGGCAGCGATACCCCCTCCAACTCCGGTAGCCAGTCTGAAACTAAAGATTGCGAATGCCCCTCTGGCAGCAAGGCCCCTGAGCGCAAGGATGCCACCGAGGTCTGCGCCAAGAAGGCGAAGACCGAGACAGACTGCAACAAGGAGTCGGGAGAGAACATGCGACAGTGCTTTTGCTCCGAGGGACGCTTCCAGAACCAGAAATTCTTCCATGAGGCGGTCATTTGCTCACGACGATCTGACAATTGTCTCTTGGGAGAGTACGAGGCCCAAGTGTTCTTCCAGACCGAGCATCTCTACTGTGATTTGAAGTTGTTTGGAAACGACTATGCCGCCGCGTACAAGAACGTGTCGGATTCTTGGAGAGATGGAAGAGCCCCGACTGCTGCTCTCATGTAAATTAGCCGTATCTTGCCATAGTCAAAACTGCCTGGACGCTCCGGTCAGTGGTACAATTTATCTATGTGCTTTTATACAAGAGTCATCAAAAATACGTGCACCAGTTCCAGCTCCACAGCCAACAGTCGTCGCATTATCGCGGGCGTCTTGTCCCTCGGCAAGTAAGGGCCTTGAGATAATTTCACAGCTGTGGGGGATCAATATAGCAAGGCATCATTGATAGTTCAAATGTGTGAGAGCGTCCACTGAAATTGATGAGGAACTTGTGCTGTGACGAATGGGTACCACTATCAAACACATCCATTGCCAGGCAGGTCTTACGCAGACGTCTGCTGGCATTTGGACCGGTCGCTCTCACCTTCGTAGTAACCGATTCCTGTGTAATGCCGTGAGAGAAAGAAGACGGCATCGGATATCCGGCCATGGCCTAGAACCTTCTGTTTGAGAGCGGGTTACCCGGTCCAACAGGGGGGTTTTGGGTGCTCGACACAGTTCGGCTGACATTTTCCAGTGAAGAATTCTTCGCATGACGGTGTCAGTTTGAGCCATGCGCACTAGACGTGTGGTGTAATGCTAAGCAGTAGACCTTTAGTTTTGCAAATATTCATCAGTCCACAGTCAAGGCTGCAGAAGTCGCAGCAACATTCGCCAAGCGCTACGTCGAGGAAAATATAGACACATCTCATATGTGCGAGCCATCGAGACATGCCATCCGGACGAGGCAAAGTTCGATGGGGATGGAAGAGAACGACAGTACTGCTGTAAGACCAACCAACCCATGCCCGTGTCGAATTGCCACTGGGCTGGCCAACTGGGTAAAGGGTCAACTGTTCGGCCTGCGAAGAGCCGCTCAACGTCAGCTTTGTTTTGTCACTACCCATAATCTTCATCTGTTTGCTAATATCGCTGTGAGCATTTTCAAACGTGTTTGTGTCCACGGCTGGAACCCAGAAAATGGAGCAGTCTAGTTGCTCGTCATGAACACGGTTGCAGAGATGATATTGGTGATGCGATGCGATGCACCACTATATTGCCTCACCTTTAGGTTATTTGGTAATGGAAACCAAATGAATAGAAAAAAAGATGGAGATATAACATCGGCGGCTTCATATAAGCAATAGTATAGGAAGCCGGCCCCATCGCGAAAAGCTACGGGCGAATATTCGTAAAAGCTAAATAACAAATTTAATTTTCATGTCTCAATATAGTGACTACTATCTCCATAAAGTAAAAGCGTATTTAAAGCGTAACTAGTGAAACTACCCAAGGGTTCCTAGAAACACGACAGCTAACATGTCCCACGATACTATAAGACTACGTATAAATATACGCGTTATAAAGACGATACGATTTGTTATTCCTCCTAACTAGTTGAAGCTGTGCAAACATATATTTCCTAAGCAGCTAAGATGCAACGAGTAACTTGAGCCTGCAAACGACGATTCAGCCACCCTTCCTGCCCTTGTGTACGCCGTGACACACTTCACAAAACTCGGGGTTTGGCAGAAAGAGCTCCATCAGAGTTGAAACCCGAAAGCAGCTACAATTCAAGCCTTTGGCACGAAGGGCCTGTTAGTCACTCGGGAAGCCGTAGTCGAAGCCAGTTGATTTTGCCCTCTTGTCCATGCACTCGATAACGCCATCAAAGTTTTCGACCTTTGGGATCTTTTTCAGTTCTTCAAAAACACACTGCGCAATACTTCTCCTGCATACACTCTCAGGTAAACCCCACTTATTCGGCGCCTTCGGATTTAAACCCAACTCATTCGGCGCCTTTGTTGAAGGGGGACAGAGCTCGTCTTCCTTAACCTGGGCAGGATCCCGAGGAGGATCCTGAGGAGCTTGCACTTTGGCGGACGGCTGAGCTACTCCTGAACTGCTAGATTGCGTCGACGTACTAGGCACGGTGCAGGTTCTGACGGCGGGGTTTTGGCTTTGCCCGGATGTCGTCGTGACGTTGTTCTTTTTCACGCAGTCAGGGTAGGCTTTGAACTGTTGATTAAAACAAGTTTCCCAGAGCGTTTCTCCATTTTTAGAACAGTCTCTAGCGCCCTTGAAGGCCTCGGCGCGGCATTGCGTATGAACTGCGTCGCTCGCCTCTGGAACTTTGCTGTGGTTGACCAAACATTCTAAACTGGCATTCTGGGCGGCATAAAGGGTTTGAAAAGGGCTTTCCACGTCTGCAGCCGATTTCGCTATAGCATCATGATATGCCTGACTGCAGAAATCGTCCCAGATGGCGAAGCTTTGGCTCGATATTGTCACGCAGTCAAGGTAGGCTTTAAACTCTTTTTTAAAAAAACAAGAGTCCCATTCAGCTTCGCGGTCGCCGCCTAAACAGGCTCTGGAGCCCTTGACGGCCTCGGCGCGGCAATGCGTATGAACTTTGTCATTCGCCTCCGGAACTTTGTTGAGGTCCACTAAACATTCTATACCAGCATCGTGGCCGACAAGAAAACATTCATCGTGTTCAAGCCGTCCCCCGTTACGGTCCCTGGTGCATTCCCCCTCAGCATTGATGACTGCCTGCTCGCACTTAACGCCCGAGATAGCTTCACGTCTCAAGATTCGGAAGTCGTCTCCTGGACGGGCAGATACAAGCGCGAAGGCGGGTGCGGCCGAAAACGCGAGGGTGATAGCTGCGGCTTTCATTATGGATGCCTTAAATTTGACAGAAGACACAAAAAAAGTACTTGGTAGTAGGGATAATAGTATTCAACAGGAAAAAAGAGTGCATTGGCGAATACTATCCGGACAGATTATATCGAGCCTATTGTCACCTTTTATACTCAAACCTGGGCTGAACCTGTCAAGTGCTGCCCTTGGCTTTTCTTAGATGTAGCCTACTAGCCACGTATACAGCCCCGTTTTCGTCCCCATTCCGGTGGAGCTTTTAAGTCATGTTCTTGTTTATGCCTTCTGCGCATTATTGCTTTAACAGTGTATATTATGCGGCTTAAATTTGCTAATAAACAGGGCGGCTTAAATTTGCTAATAAACAGGACCGATAACTATGTACTGCTAGTTAATGCATTAAATTATAAAAGGGGCATAAAAAGCTTATTATCCCTATTCCGGTAGAGCTTTTAAGTCATGTTCTTGTTTATGCTTTATGCGCATTAATGCTTTATTAGTATATATTATACAGCTTAAATTTACTAATAAACAGGACTAATAACTATATACTGCTAGTTAATACATTGAATTATAAAAGGGGCATAAAAAGCTTACTATCCCTATTCCGGTAGAGCTTTTAAGTCATGTTCTTATTTATGCTTTATACGCATTAATGCTTTATTAGTATATATTATGCGGCTTAAATTTGCTAATAAACAGGACCAATAACTATGTACTGCTAGTCGACGTATCGACTTATAAGAGGGGCACAAAAAGCTTACAACTTGTAAGTATAATCTATCTTATTTTAAATAGTATAGCTAGGTGGCCAGGCTTGCTAATCAACCAATTAATTGCAATCGGGTGTCAGTTACAATTAATTGACAGGGCCCTACATGAGATTACAACTGCAATTAATTAAATAGCAGCTACTTATAACAGTCATGTCGTGATTGCTAGTAGCGCTAAGGTGCTAGTACCAAGGACGTAGCAATTACCATCTCTTGAGCTGCCTAGTAGCTTGAGGTGACTCGCTTACGTAAGAAATTTATGTGGCAGAGAAATCTCTATAAGCTACTAGACAGCTAAAAAGATACTTGAGAGGCCCGGCTTTATTTTGTCTTGTTTTTAGAAGCTTATCTATTATTAATATATTACCACTACTAAATAGACTGCTTTCTCCTTTTATATAAGCTTGAATATAAGCTACTTTCCGCTAAGGGGATCGACAAACAAGGTATTTATACGAATTTATGCTTATTAACATGGCTGGGTTTATTTCTCTTCCGAATAACTTATAAAATTACAAGACTCTTAAATCAAGAAATTAACGTCTTAGCAAGCTGGAGTTACTAGTTTAGCAGAACAGCCCTCGGTTACTCTACTTAATATTAGGGTAGGTGTAATTGTTTTTTTAAGTTTATTTTGGTAATAAAATATTTATAGCGCTCACGCTATTAGTAAAATTAACATTAACAAGGCACAAGTTTGCTTCCTGTTCAAGTACGTACCTTTCTTCACACTTGGTATTGTTGATTTTATTAATATCCGGTCGCGCAAGGAAAGGGACTGCCGCCCGCCGCCTGGGTCTCCGCACTCAAACCTGGGTCCAACAGACGTAAAACCTTTGGACAGACAGTCTTAATCCATCAGATGCTACCGACCAAGACATTGGGCGCTAAGCTGCGGTGATATCTACTCCTTGGCAGGAAGCTATTAGAGTGGCTAAATCTTGAGATTTGGAAGTGGCGAACGGCGGATGTTCTAGGATGCCTTGTATAAGTTCTTCCACCTTTACACTATGTATATCGTTGGGGTTTTTCCTATTGACCAGACACTGTGCAAATGCAAAGGCTATAAGGCTTTGGTTTTATACTCGAGCATGCTACTATTAATCTAACGGGCCGAGCCCGATAGTGGCTCGGTTTGCGCTCTCGCCTGCAGTCCCGGCCTATGATTTATGCGGTCAAGAGTTCACTCAATTAGTTAGCTGCAGGACATGAGGCGCCATCATTCCCATCGCTTGCCGGACCCTTTCCAACAAGTTCGCCACGAGATGTGCTGTTCGTTACCTTGACCCTATAAATGTTCCCAGACAGACTGTCTGCGCCATATAAATATCCATCGGCAGCCGCGTATACCGCTCCAAACCTCCCGGATACCCCCAAATCCCGAATGACTGTGAATATGTGAGTTGACATATCCCAACGGATCAAGAAATTATTGCCTGTATTTGTGACACCAAAGGACCATAGGTAATTGCCCGCCCCCGGGACATGAGCCCAATCGAAGATGGGCAAGATCTGGTCGCTGGTTCCGCTAGCAACGACGAGGCCAAAAGTGCTAGACTTGGAATCCGAAAGATCCAATTGAGCCCACGACGTTGCGGCTCCATTGGGTTGAAAAGCTTCAAGAATATAGTACTGCCCGTCAGGTGCGATATCACCGGTGACAGTGGCAAACGGGATTTTGTATGGCAGTACTGTGGCCACACCACCTTCTCCAATGCGAATTAGATTGCGGGCTTCGTTGGCCGAATTTGTCGCGGTTCCGTAAATATAGCCATCGCGGATATTAAACCCAATAGCATTAATATATGACCCCGATGGCCCGGCATTCACATTACTGTTAACCAGTGTCGCCTTTCCGGATACGTCCACGCTATACAACCAATTTAGATCCGACCCAGGCTTGGTGTTCTGTATGAGATAGCCGGCGGAGGAGCATTTCAGAGGAGAAAGAGGGCCGGTAGGAGGAAGAGGAGCAAGAGGACCGCCGCACCCAGCGCCATCGTTACCACTGCTTGCCGGGCCTTTGGCAATAAATTCAACAGGCGCTGTGCTGTCGGCGACCTTGACTCTGTAGATGCTGCCGGAGCCGCTCTCCTCCCCATAGAGATAGCCGTCTGCTGATGCATACATGGCCCCATATCGCCCGGATATCCCCAAGTCTCTCACCTTGACGTAGGCGTGAGATTGAATATCCCACCGGACCAAGACGTTCTTGTCCTCGTTTGGATACATGAAGCCGTACGACCAGAGGTAGTCACCCGCCCCGGGGACATGGGCCCAATCGAACATAGCCAAGCCAAGCGAGTCGCTCGTTCCGCTAGCAACCACGCGGCCAAAGGTTGGAGAATTGGAGTCGGAAAGGTCCAACTGAGCCCATGGCACGTTGCCCACGCCCGCGGTGGAACGGATGTAGTACTGTCCGTTGGCGGCCACGTCGCCGACAACGGTGTCAAACGAGATTTCTATCGGAAGCACAGTGGTTTTACCCCCGGCTCCAACGCGAATCAGATTGCGTGTTCCATTCGCGGCATTCGTTGCCGTTCCGTATATGAAGCTGTCCCGGGAATTGAACCCGATGGCATTGATAGCGGACCCAGGCGGCCCAGCGTTGACATTGCCATTGAGCAGTGTCGTTTTCCCAGATGCCAAGTCCACCTCGTACAACTCGTTTGAACCAGAACCAGTATCCCTGTTCTGTATAAGATATGCAGAAGAGCACGGCAGGTTTGGATCTGCTGCGATGTGAGGGAGGCAGAAGATTCCGACGGCAATGAAGCCGGCCACGAACCGATTCATATTGATGGATCCTTTTCACGGAAAGATATAATTTAATTATATGGTAGAGCTTTTTTGAGTAGTTTTGCAGGAAAGAAAGCAGAGGAGTGTAGTCTCTTGCAAGTTCTTTTGGCATCGACTCTTTATATACGTCGCTTTTACAGCATTGCACTGGAACTAACATGAAGTGTTCTATAGGAAGCCGGACTCGACGAAAAAAGCAATGTTACTGCCGGATATAACGATGCTACTAAATGAGTAAGTACCTGGATAGGCCTTTTGGAGAGAAAATGGACAGACATCATACAACACACAATACACAAATCATGGCTGACAGATGTCTCTTGGTTTCCTCACTCTAGATGGTTCCCGTTACGGAAATTGCGGGGTATCACTGGCTGTGCGTTTATCGGTGCAAAGTATTGATCAATCATTTTCTAACGCCACCATTGCAACTTTGCCACAGATTTGTCCGGTCTGGTGACAGTTGGGCAGGGAACTTTCAGCCCATGGTTATCATGGAACCCGTTCCAGGCGCCGAGAGGCTGGCTGAGGCAAGGTAGTGGAGGTTGTATTATGCAACGAATGTTTAAGACAGATGCAAGTGTGGGCTAATGCCATCAATTGAGTGTACGTTCACAACGCGACGTACATGCAAGTTTCGAGAGTTATTCACAAGCAATCCCCGAAAATGGCCCGCATGGTTGTCTCATCACGCAGTCATTTATTGGTGTGCGATGCGGGATAGCTCGTCACGGAATGGGTGTTTGTTTTGTCCCATGACGCCGTACATATGATTAACCGCATGCTTCAGGCAACTGTCGGTTGAATAAACTCCAGTCGAGGCCCTTGGACGTTCAAGGGATTTGAGCTTTCTTTTTACGAGTTTCAGCTGCAGCGGCCAGCTTTCAGCTCTGCCGGCATCATCGTCATGATCCCTTTATTCAACGAGGGCCGAAGATCGTTTCTGTAATGGAACTTGACTCATATTATATATGTAAAACTGTTAGACCTGTAGGCTTCCCAAATCTCCTCCATACTCGAAGCTGAGGAAGCACGATCATATATTACGTACACCGTCGGCGCCACCAAAAAGTGGCAAGGCCGAGGTTCCAGAAGTGCCGCATTAAGTGGTATTCGTGCCATAATCAAAACTGCCGTGATTCTCTCCATACTGCCAACCATGTCACCCCCGAGTCCCTGATATCGCAGCACTGAGCGGCCCGTCCCAAGTCTAGACCTTATTCCCCATGCCAAAGTAAAACAGTATGGGATCAGATCCACGCCCGCAACATGTCACACTAATGGTCAAGTCGAGATGCGACGCAAGCCTTGTGCGTGTCCTTTTTCGTAGAAACCAACCCAAGTTGTCGTGCTCTATTTACGAGGACAATGCTAGACTGTCGTTTCTCGGCGGCGTATGGTTTAGCCAGGAGTTACTTTTACCCTGTCTTCAGCCCATACGGCCTGCAACGCCACGCGGTCAAAAGCCACCTACCACACGAATGATAAGTGTGCAACTGCCGGACTTTGCTCCTCAAGGCTTTTGATTCACCCTGACCGGTGAGCTCGGTTCGCCTCGGGAAGTAATCAACCAAGGCCCCAGAGGTGTCATCGATGATGTCCCGGGATCCAGGACTAGATTGATGTCGGGCAGCTTTACGACCCCGACTTCTGTAGTCTGAGTCTTTGGGAGCGCAAGTCCACGTACAGTATTCACATGCTCTTCGCTGGTTACATCGGATGCACTCCGCTTCCCGGTTTGATGTTGAATCCGGGCGAGGTTATTCTAGGGTAATGAGAGAATAGGATAAAGCCGGTCGCTGAGTTGAGGTGTGACGTAGTAATTTATAACCAGGCAATGTAATCCACATTGAGCCGTGGAATCAGATAGGCCGAGTTTTCGAGATCAGGACCTTACCACGTGGCTGCTGCCATCTTGAGAGCCTCAAGTAGAGGTGAATGCACCCTGATGGCATGGGTCCTAGGTCCAGGAATTCATGCATTGACGATACATGCACCCTGATGATCAATAAACCAAGTAAATTTCCTGTATTCAAGTCAGGCCTTCCCGGTAAAGTCGACTTGATCAGTTCATCAATGTTCATTGTAACCCTTACAAGTATCCATATTTTCAGAGATTTTGCGCCATTTACTCACGACACAAGAAATCGTCCAGAGGCCAGAGCAGTGACTATAAAGCTAAGGACGTTTGGCAGTCGAATCCAAGACAATAACAAATACAGCAAATTCATCAAATTCTCGATCTTATCTATATGATCATCAAGATGTATGCAATTATTGCATTGTTGTTCCTGTCTCCCATTTGGGCCTCTCCTCTTGGCCGCCCAGCCGACGAACTAATACCAACAATTGATGCGTCTGCCAAGGCATCACCTACGCCGGCAGATTATCAGTGGTCGTCAGGATGGACGGCGACAATCCCTATTCATGAGTCCTGTAATAGCTCATTCAGAGCACAGATCAATCAAGGCCTAGATGAAATGGTCCAGCTGTCTGAGCATGCACGCAACCACCTTTTGCGATGGGGTCATAAATCTACGTTTACCCAAAGATATTTTGGCAACAGCTCCACGGCTCATGCTATCGGATGGTATGATCGTATTATTCTAGCTGATAAGAGCGATATGCTGTTTCGCTGCGACGACCCCGACAGTAATTGCGATATACACAAGGGTATTTCAGCACTCCGCGAATAGAGGACTTGAAGCCTGAGCTAATACTTGAAATCTCCAGATTGGGGCTCTTACTGGAGACCTAATGCCACTGCCGAGGTCAATGTTTGCCCATTTGCAACCGAGTATCGGCTCCTCTCTTCTGTCTGCAACCTCGGCCACACGGTAGCTGGGTCTGGACTTGAATTATTCTGGGCGACAGATTTAATGCATAGGCTATTTCATGCCCCGATTGTCAATGAAGACATAGTAAATCATTTCTCAGATGATTACTTGGGCCTTTTGGAGCTTGCGAAAACAGAGCCAGAAAAGAGTGGCATTGACATGGACGCGTTGCAGTATTTCGCCATCGACGTATGGGCTCACGATGTTGCCGCCCCCGGCGTCGGCTGCACTGGCAAACCACCGCCAAAAAAGAGTCCGGCCGATTCAGTATCCGGCAGTCCTGCCACTGCTACTGCTACCGCTGCGTCTTCGGTGAGTGAAACCTTGGTAAATGGAACCTCAATGCAACTCAAGCACTGATGATGGAAGCAGTGCCACACCCACAGTGACGGGTCTGAACATTGCGTCTAGACGGAGTCAAGGCCAAGTATACGAGATATGATTCGATGCCAGAATGATGTTGCCTTAACGCGGGACCAGTAATGAAAGCATTGCGAGTTGGGGGTAGAAGCAGCTTTGCGCCACAGTGCAAAGGGTAAACATCTGCGGTGACCAGAGAATAATGGCTAGTCAATAGGAATAGAAAGCCCAGTAGATATATACTGGACAATTATGACGTATCGCAGCACCAATTAAACACAAACTGTCATTGATTAAATCGCGAACGCCCTATACCCATGACGGCGGACAGGCCAACAGATTTGTGTGCGCAAGTAATCGCTAATGGACAGCAAACTGTTAATCTTGCTAGCATTTTCAGGGGCTTGATTGCTCTCATGGTGTCGGGAATGCTCCGAAAGCAGAATGCTTACAAGAATCTACAGAAAAGACTCGGCGGGTGGGCGATTGAGACGAGGGTAAGAACGGTCGCTGCCAGCAACCTGTGCTTCAAGGAGATGCTCGAGAAGAGCAACGAGTCAAGTCTCAGGCCATTGCAGTCCTAGTAGGTATATAACGTATTACGCCCTCATACAAAAAAGTCTTTGATTGCTTCTAACAAATATTCTGCTATTTCTGGGATTTTCTTGCTTAAGACGTTTACAATGGACTACTTTATTATTGCCTGTACTTCTTGTTGGGCACAGATTCCATAGAAGTATATATTAATTCCAATTACATGGAATTGTAATGTGTGCGATGGCATATACGCTATTTATAGTAGATTTGAACGTCTAACATATCGTAGCCTATGTTTTGGTGCTCACACGGGGGGGGGGGGGGGGGGGGGGTTGGGGATTTACTACCAAGTACAGCTCCATAGAACCTTTTTTAAGCTATCAAGGAGTATCTGCTCTGGAGCAGGGAAGTAAGCTGCTGTTTCTCCGTGAAAATTTTAGACTTCCAAGACGTGACTGAAGAATGTCAAGGCATAGAGAACTTTTTCTGGGCAATTTCAAAGACAGAGCGAACACAATACTCCGTATCGCAGAAGCGGTCTCCCTCTTTGACTGTATATTCTGCGTCTTCCTAGTAGACAACGCGTATTCTGCGATGAATTCTGCGCCATCACACTCAGTTACTGCGGTTTCAAGGACAAATTTGCCTTGTATAGATCCAAAGAATCTTGTAGGAGCTCACGAAGTCAAGCAGCCGGTGAGTTGGCTCCAACTTGTGGACCAAAATTTGATCCGAACACGAATTTGACCGAAGCCTACAAAGGAACTGGACTAGTGTGCCAGATGTTCCCCCCTTGGCGCCAAGAATTATTTTCGACACGAGGAGCTGAACCTTTCCTACTCCCGAGCTAAATGAGCAGCACCGAACTTGATTCTGAGAAATCGATGGAAACAAATATATAGCGCCACAATCAGTAGGGGATAGAAAACTAGAATAACGAGAATGCCTGCTGCTCAAAGCGTGCCTTGAGGCTGGACACTATTCACATTGACTGGACATGTCTTTGTAGGAAACTTGAGAGATGAAGCATGTGTATAATATTGCTCGAGGGACAATAAAATCGGCACTCGTCGTCAAGCAAATATATCCGGAGGCCGGCCTAAACGAGATGAAGGCTATTGTAGGCCCCCGTATAGATGCTATTGAAGCAAACTTGATCCGGCAGCCTGTCAAGTATCTTGCCAGTGCATACCAGTCTAGGTCGGATTGTAACCTCAAAGGTAAGCTAGCTTTTGGATGAAGTCCTTGCCCTTCCCAGCAGTCACTTTCATTATATTAGAGACTTGTCACTGCTACGGCATGAGATAACGAGCAAAGAATTATTAACGATTTTGGTCCAGTTGTCTTCTATATATCCTCCATCGAGAGATTTATACCAGTCTCGTAAACATAGTAATAGAAGTAAAAGTTTCGTTTCTATTCATGTTTCCGTGCCGAATAAGAGGATTTAGACTTTAATCTCCATGTCCGAACGTTGGTCGAAAACAAAACGACGAATGAGGACACGTGCAGTTTCTATAGTTATTCTAGCGACTTGAAGTCAATTATTCAATTCAAAGGTACTCTGCTCTCTTGCTAATTGACTTGACACGTTTTACAGATAGTTTTACCACTTGACGTGACATCTTATATTACTGAATATTAAGCACGGTGGCCACTTGGCCCACGATTGCGACAAGGGGTTATGTAAGAGGATTTATAAAGCAGCCGTGAGCCTTTAAGCGTTTGAGCCTACGGCCTCGACGAGATTTTGAGTTGTTATATAACTATCATCAAGTTCAAGCGTCGGCCCGTGCTGCTATGCTATGTGACGTCGGTGTAACCACCATGCACAAGAAACACTGGCATGCAACACCATATGTTGAGTTTAATACATCCTCAGTACAACTAGCAATAAATATGCGCAATGAATATTCAATCTCTTACCTTTTGTAAACTCATCACTGTTTTAAATTCATCCACTTAGAATGTAATGACTGGTGTTGCTGCCCGTGACAAAAGTCTCAGAATGCAAAAGGAAATCTGACTCGTCCCGCAAGTGCTATCAAGTTCATAAAACACGACAGTTTACATAGTTGTTTGTCAGTTGCAGGAAATCCACTGGTATAATAACCAGAAAGGCAATATAGTAGCGGGTGGGAAGATTTCCCACTACATCTCATTCCTCTGCATGTCTGTCGTCTCCCGCGGTAGATTGCCCCTTCGTGTTGCAACTGGTGTAACGCGACTGCGCTTTGCAGGATTGATACCATAACTTAGCCATGCTAGAATTCCATCTTCAAGGCGATTGCCTATCATCTTGTATTGCATATATGGGTTACCACCTTGCCACAAATCTTGCCGTAAAATGAAGTCTTGATCATTCAGTGTGAGAGGGTTGGGGTTCTGCGCATATGGATGGAGGTTTTCGACAGAGTAGATGAGGTCTTGGTCAAAATACATCTGACCTACATAGGCAGCAGTAGTGTCGATAATAGTGCCATTGGGGTAGGGCTGAGCATTTGGGTGTAACATGACGTGAATATGAATGGTGCGCCCGGCGTAATGGCCAGGGAATAGTGTAGAGAACTTTACAACCCCATCGTTGTCAGTCTTTTGAACACCTCGGAGGAAGGTCTTCTTTAGGTTGTTTGGGTCGGCCGGGCCATTGCCGTTTTCTCGATTGATGACGCCGCCGTAAACTCCAGTGGAATTGGCCTCTGTACAATCACGGCTGTTAGCACATGGAATGGAAAGAGTGGTGCGAGATTCGTGCTAAACATACGCCAAACGTCGACATATTTCCCTTCCACCGGCCGGCAGGTGGTTGCATCGATAAATTGAACGTCAATCTCCATGGGAATGCCCTGTTGGGTTTCGACAATGTTGGACCGCACACTCTCGCCGGCGACATCTACCGTTGACGGCAAATTAGAGTCTCTTCGAATAACAAAGCCATTGGCATCTTACAATAAGGCCCAACCATTTCTTCCGGGGCCAAAACGCATGACGCGGTTGTCTTGAAGAGTGATGCATGGGACGCCTCCATGGCACCCCAGTCTCTGGATTGCTTGTCATCTCTCTGGGGTTCCAACCCACGCTTTTCGCGTAGCCTATTGACCATGTGCAATCTGCGCTGTATGCCGCGCTTCGTAACACCAGAGGCCTCTAGTTCTTGAGCACAGTGATCCAAGTTGGTTACATGGTTCTGCAGAAATTCTCCGCGGGCCTTCAACTCAGCCGCATGGTCCTCACCGGGATGGCCAGCGGCCAGACGGCAGGCAAATATAAGGGAAATCAGGCTAAAAGTATGCATAATGATAAGGTTGAAGTAGTTTCGATCGTCTACGAGGCAATTTTTTCTGCAATGGTGAGTCTGGCGGCCACAGTCAAGATACCTTTCCATCTACAGCGGGCGAGGCGGCCTCTTTTAAGACCTGCTGTCTGGCAATGTCTCGTAGCATGAAACATGCATATCGGTACGTGAAGCCCGGCCGTGTTGGCCATCCCAGGGTCACTCATAGAATACTACACGAGCATTGGGGGTACGCAATGCCGCAGCCACTTTGGATGTTGTGCTCGGACGGCCACCCATCAGAACCAAGGCATTACACACCTCCCTAAACGGGCAAGTTTGGGGGGGATGATTCCCCAAATGCGGAGGTGCAGCTATTGCTACCAATTCCACTACATTGCGTGCCCGGTGGGAGACAAGCTGATATTACTCGGCATTGGTGGGATACTGGTAGTATCATTGATGTCAATGCTACAGAAACACAGAGGCAGCCGGTACGATGTAGGATTCATGATACGCTAATAAGGGCGAAAATGTAGACTAGACAATGATCAGGGAACTTTTGTCAAAGAGCTCTTTCCTATAATAGATGGCGAGTAGCTAGACAACAAATGACACATTCCCAATTTCCAAACGTTACACACAATCTGCCCGCCGGGGGAGCAAGGCATTTAAATTTATGTAATGAAATGATTCGCACACAAGCTTGAATGTAACATAGAGCTCATGAAACATGTGCAATATAGCACGAGGTAGAGAGCCTGTTGTCGAGTTTATGCTGGCGCAAGACAAACCTTGGTTCCATTTCGAGAACAAAGCGTCAGCGTCAATGACTCCTCCCACGGCCCCGGATCTTTACTCTCCAATTTTTGAAACTCCTGTGCTATGCGGACAGTAACATATCCCACTTCGGTCAGGGCGTATTGCTGGCCGACACATATGCGCGGCCCTCCGTTAAAAGGCAGATACTCCCATCGCGGCTGCAACTCCTTGCTCTCCCAGCGCTCCGGGCGGAATTCGTCCGCATCCGGTCCATAGAAATCAGCCCGTCGATGCATCGCGTACACGTTATAGGCAACGTGCGTGCCCTTGGGTACAAATACCGGTGACAGGCCGTCACTCCCACCGCCGACTGGCAAGATGGTATCTCGCAAGGCCTCGCGAGAGTTCATGGGCACGACTGGGTGGAGGCGTAGCGCTGGCGATTCGTGTTAGTGAAGAAGAAGAAGACGACAAAATGGAGACGGACGCATGCCGTCTTATCGGTACCTACATTCGTTCATGCAGCACTTCAAGTACTTGAGATTACGAAGCATCTCATAGGTTGGCACTTGCCCATTCAGCACGGCCACCTCATTTCGCAGTTTGGCCCAGATGGCCGGATTCTTGGCAAGCATGAAGAACATGTTGCTGAGTAGGCTGGCCGTGGTGTCACGACCGGCAAGGAGAACGTTGAGAAGCTCGTCCAAGATGCGGCGCTTGTCCGATGTACGCCTTGCCAGTTCGCGCAGGAAGATGTATTTCTCGCCCTGCGTCTTGGACTTGTCCGTTGATGGTTGCTTTTCGGCCGGGTCGCCCTCTGACCAAACCTCGCTGACGGCCTGGTCAACAAATTGCTGGGCAAACTCGCGACAAATCCTATTGCATCTGTCGGCTTTGGGATCCCTGTAGAGTTTCGCCAGCGGTCCCAGGATATTGCGCATCCTGATGGCGTCCTGTGCATAATTGAATGCCTCTGCGAAATCCAGCTCCGTCTTGGCCGTCTTCTTCAGACTGCCGACTGACTGTCCAAACAGAAACTCGGTGGCAGAATCAATTGTATAGCGAAAGAACAGGTCTTGCAGGTCGACGACGGTCTGTCCATCCCGCGGAATAAGCGCAAAGAGGTCCTGCATCAGATTCTCAAACAAGGCCAAGTCGGCTACTTGGTCTCTGGTGAAGTTGGGCCGGATAAGAGCGCGCGACGCCGCCCAGTGGTCGCCATCCGTGTCGAATATGCCGGCCCCGAGGAGGGGGCTGAAGCGTTCTAGACGATGGCCGATGCCATAGTCCTTGAAATTGAGCGCAAGGACCGTCTTGATGTTGTCGGGCTCCACGGTCACGATGATGGGAAGCAACAGCTGCCTCGACGTGTACGTATTTCCGAAGCGGGAAGTCCTCGCGCGGCTTGTTTCGAGGGCTTTGTGCTCACGAGCCGCCCTCAGATTGGCACGTATTGTGTCTATGCCAAGGAAGGGGTCTTTGTTGGCAGATTTTGCAATCGGTCGGCAGCCATGGCTACGCGCAATCCGGCGCCGGACGAAGAATCGCCTGGCGATGGGGACAAGCAAGGAGATGACGACCAAGCCGACGGCTGCCCATACCAGCAGCCTCGTTGGGTGCGAACCCGCGGGCATGTCCATTGCAGAAACGTCTGGTACGAAGCCTACGGTTGCAAATGAACTGGATGAGGTTTGGGGGTGTGAGCTGGGGGGTTCTGCGTCGTATATCGCGACAAGCCATTCACAGCCGTGCCCACGTCATATGGATGTACAAAGCCGGTGGCTGCGGGGTTGGCAGGGTTCAAACAATGCAGCCGATTGCGAGCAAGCCAATCTTTGGTAGGTTGCGGATGAGCGTTGGCCGTGCAATGTTCCGCCGTCCCCGCTGGCCGTGAATCCGGACGACACGCGTCGAGTTATTGTGAGACAACATTACCACACCAGCCAACGGACGGATGCACAGACCCAACCAGTTGACGTCTCTGCGGCTACCGAGGTTCATACCAGACCAGACACGATGTCGATTGGTTGTGGCTCCCGTGCCCCCTTGACGCCGCTCCCATCCAGCCTCCATGTAATCCGTACTAGTCAAAGATCGACTCAACCCCTTTCCTGTCGCGGGCGTCTGTCCCATCCCCGGCGACTACGATACTCCCTCCCATGTCCTTACGGCAAAGAGAAATGAAAAGGCAATGCCCACGCCAACTCTCCGGCTTACAATTGTCCAGGCAACCACTGGTGCCATCCAAATTGCCCCAAACTGTCGATCCCCTCTCGCCGGACATTGCGAGAGTCCACCAAGACCAGCAAGGATCCCGCCCTTGGCATGCATCTCGATGTGCGACGTATTCCCCACAGAATTTGCTAGTCCCGCTGCCTGTCCTCGATCTGGGCAGCCGAGGTGTCCGGGATGGTGTCCACGCGGAAACATCATTCGCGGGATTGCACCTTGTACGACCATGTTCACATCGCAACGTGCTGGACCGATCCGCGACATATCCGGGGAGGATCCTACCCGGCACAGCACCGGCTTTCGTATTTGGCGCAAGGCGCTTTCGCAACACAAAGCACGACATGATTCCCATGGCCAACCCTCGTTTTTCCAATCACCAACGACCGGCGGCACTAGTACTAGGGTTGAACAACGTAAAGATGAGATGCCGCCGAGAACACCAAATAGACGAGTAATTGATGGTGCAGGCCGGGTCGTTCTCTGCGATCCACATAGGCAATACAGTATGAGTATTAAGCAGCCATGGCTGGAACCGTTGCACACCTAGTACCCAACACAACAAGCCATGCTCTAGTTCCTCCTTTAGGGTAGGCGTTACCATCTCTGTAGTAGTCGCCGTTAATATTAACTGGGAAATAGTCCGATAATGTCAAGACTCGGATCTAAAGGGCTACTACTAAGTGTTTGGGTTATTTATGTCTCCCAATTTTAAGAACACGAGCGCTCGAACGCTTTAAGTGACCAGTAGTATCAGAAACTAAGCTTTCAGATGATCTTGCCAACTCATCTACATGTCCGTTCCCACCACGATGAGGGATATCCCGAGTCGTCAAGTGGCAAAGAGCATAGCTTCTCCGGAGCGCTGGATAGAGTGTTTGAGGGATAATTGGCTCGAGGTCAATGACAAGATTTGCAAGACTCTTGAAATATGCACATGCGAAAAGATTACACGGATCATGGCAGAGGGCGTTGCTGCGGGTGCACGTGACCTACCCAGGCTCAATGAAATCAAGGTGGATGAGTGACCGGGCAATCTCGATCGAACTTCAAGACACCTGTATCAGCAGGGCAGACTGTTTTCGCCCAATTAAGACCCAACTATCCTGTTGGCCATTGATGTATATATCGGCCATGTTGCACGGCGCGTATGTGGCTGTTGGGCAGATTTGTGGACTGTTCAGCATGACAGCTTGACTTCATGACATGGCAAGTGGGTCAACAGTGATGCAAATTTGACCTTGACAGAATCACCGATCCCTCATGAGCCGGCACCAGCATTCTGACCTTCTGCCATCGTCCACGTACGGAGGGAGCAAAGTCCATCGAGAGAGCAGCACATAGAGGCAGTCTTCCTCTCGGCTCGTCGCGATGAGCGACAGACAGAAAGGCCAACGCCAGACCCGTGGTCGCGGCCACCATGGCCGTGGACGTCGACGCGGCCATGCTCAGCCATCGGGAAGAAGCTCAGCGCAAAGAAATCACGACACTCCCACCGACACCCCATCTCCCATCAACGGCAGTGAGACGCCGCCTCTGCCATTTGATGCAAAGCCGCCCCTCACAGAAGCCGTTCCGCTCGACACGCCGAGGTTCTCTGAGCTTGATGAGCAGCACCTCCATCCCTCGCTCACCGAAGCCATCACCAAGGACCTTAAATTTGACCACATGATGCCTGTCCAGGCCGCCACTCTCTGGGAGCTCTTGCCGCCGAGTCGCCACGACTGTCTCGTCCAAGCCAAAACCGGCACAGGAAAAACCATTGCTTTCTTGCTCCCCGCTCTTCAGAACATGATCACCAAGAAGAAACCCGGTGGTTCAGCCATCTCCCTCCTCGTCATTTCGCCCACTCGTGAGCTCGCGTTGCAGATTGCGCAGGAAGCGACCTCTTTACTCCAAAGATTGCCCGACTATCGCGTGCGTACCGCCATCGGTGGCACAAACAAGGACCGCGAAGAGAAGCAAATTCTTGATCGCTGTGACGTTCTCATCGCCACGCCTGGCAGGCTCATTGACCACATGTCCAACGAAAATATCCTATGGGCTTTTCGGGAGTTGGATACGCTTGTATTAGATGAAGCCGATAGACTCCTCGACATGGGTTTTGTGCCTGCCCTTCGAGAAATCGTCAGCAAGCTGCCTGACAAGAAACAGGTCGACAGACAGAGCATGTTGTTCTCAGCCACTATTGCCGAGCGCGTCAACAAGGTTGCTGGTCTTGTCCTATCGACGGGATACAAATTCATCTCCACCATTCCCGAAGGCGAAGCCAACACGCACGAACGCGTGCCACAAGTCCTCATCACGGTGCCCACGTTTGCATCCGTCGCCGCAGGCATGGTCGGCGCCATCAGGGAAGAAGCCGCCAAGCACGACAACTTCAAGGCCATTGTTTTCGCTCCTACGGCTGCGCAGGCTGGGTTCTACGGACATGTCTTGTCCAGGATCCCCGGTTTGCCACCCGTGTCTACACTCCACAGCCGAATGACGCAGAACAAGCGAACCAAGATCACGAATGACTACCGCGAAGCACCATCTGCTATTTTGACAGCTACGGATGTCATTGCCAGAGGCATGGACTTTCCTGGCGTGACGACTGTATTCCAAATCGGCATACCCTCGGAAAAGGAGAGCTATATCCATCGTCTTGGCCGCACGGCACGAGCCAATGCTGAAGGACGTGGTATTTTCCTCATTTGCGAGGCAGAGTCCTTCTTCCCGAAGTGGACCCTAAAGAATTTCACCTTTATACCCCATGAGGCAGATCTATCGTCTGCTGATGAAGTTGAACAGATTCTGGATACCATCGACGAGGATCAAAAGGCGCAGATATACCAGGCGTGGTTGGGATATTATAACAACCATATGAAGGGTTTGAGGTGGGACAAAACGGAGCTTGTCAGGCAAGCAAACATATTTGCGCACGATGGGCTGGGCACGCCAGAGACGCCGCCTATTCAAAAAGGTGTTGTCGGGAAGATGGGACTGAGAGGCACGAGGGGACTCAATGTTGTGCCTGATAAGCCTAGAGGTAGGACTGGTAGGGGAGGGCGATAGAAAGAAGGTATATTTGATCAGGGTGTCTAGATGATGATTTGGGAGGTGCAAGTCTCAATAGAGTGCAGCAGACGAAGCTCGGTCAGGCATAGCTTTGTCAGGATAACAAAGACCATTTCCTATTACCGATTATGCAATGTCTGTTAGGGCAACTTCCCCGATATTTCAAGCATTCTGTTACACGGAAAAGGCCCAACTGATCGTGAAGCCTAATAAAGGGGCGTCACCGATACGGGACTTATTAGTTACATAGCTTAAATACGTGCCCAGGTAAGAGACTTAAGCCTAGGTATTCCTATTATGTATATAATGTAGTTACTTTTTCTTCTTAGTAACTAAAGACCTTAAAAACCTTTTGAGATTATTATTAAATTGAGCCCTTCTGCTCCAAGCCTTCTGTATTGAACCCTTGTCACACATTCGCTGATGTCAAGTGTACCAGGGGTTGCTGATGCTGCGCTTCAGCTAGCCCTTGTGTTGGGACATGTGCAAGGAGGTTGGCAGGCTGGAAACAGAGAGGCTTGTACGGTGCGTCTTCTAGAATTCGATAGAACATTGCTTGAGGGCCGCTAACACATGTAGGCTTTACCCTTTATGTATTCGTAAGACTGAGATTATCGAGTAAGCCCCCATGAAATATTTTGTAAACAGCGTGAAACAGCCATTTTCTACCCAAACACCACTACTCATCTCATATAGTTACATGGAAAGTTCAAGCCAAAAATGTGCTAGCCATGTCCAAGAAAAGGATATCCTAGTTCCCGCTCTCACACCTCTTCTTCAGATCTTGATTAAACCCTTCAAACCCCTTCTTGGTTGATGACCAAAACCTAGATCCCCCTGCCATGAGAAATGACAGGATTCCAGAGAAATCCTCGCCTTGCACAAATGTCGTGGCACCCGCCGTCTTCACGCTGGGCATAAATTTAAAGTAGTGATAGCCGGTGAAGAGTCCAGGCATGTTCCAGAGTTTGCCTACCCACTTGAATTCATCAGCCGAGTTGGTCACTAGGATTGGCTTTATGGACATTCCCTCTAGTTCAATGGTAAGCTTGGACCCTGCCTCAATTGGCTTGTTTGGATCAACTGGTGCGATTGATTTGATGAAGGTTGTGGGCCAGGATGGATAGGATGAGAAGTCGAGAAACTAGAAACCGTCAGCCTTGTACATTTTATATGCCTCTGGGAGTAAAGTATACCTACGGTTTTTCTGACTTGCTCCGGAGAACAATTAATCTCGACTTCAGTGTAAATGGAAGGCATTGTACATGTACGTATTGTGCAAGGCCTTTTTTGAGGAATCAGTGCTATTCCAAGATTGACATTTGTGCCACCCAGTCAAATTTCACGGCGTCGCAAGCGACTGGTAGTATTTATACGTTTGGCATTCCGGAGCGCGACAGCCGGAACACCGGGACAGGAATAACATTGAAGGCAGAGGCTGTGCCCAGTATCGTCAAGTGTGATAAGGGCTATAATTATAGGGCTTAAAATAATATTTAATATTTAGCTAATAATTTGCTTTAATATTAAAGGTTCTTAGTTTTTTTTAAGGCCTTAAAGGTAAATAACTTTTATTTATATTAAAAGGTAATTAAAAAGCTATTTTAAATACTTAAAGCTTTTATTAAGTTTTAAGCTTTTATATAATTATTATTATATTTAAAGTATAGCTTATACTTTTATAATAATATAATATTTATATAATAAATTTTTTTTTTTAAGCTTACTTTTAAAACTTTATTTAATTTATAACCTTTTAATTATATAATTTTATTAAATTTAAGTATTAATATTATATTAAAAGTTACTTTATATTATTTCTTAAAAAATACTTATAAGGTTTTTAAGTTTAGT
>JACEFI010000041.1:0-132198 GCA_020102295.1 Metarhizium humberi
AGTAATATAATAATAATTTAAATAAAAGCTTTTAATATATAATAGCTAAGATTTTTAAAGGATAAACTAATTATAATTTATATTAATAAAGCTATTAAAGTAATTAATTTAAATAATTAAGTATTATATTAATAATAGGTTATAAACTATAATTAAATAATTAAAGTTAAAAAGTTATAAGTAAAGCTTAATTAATATAATAATTTATATTAAAAGCTAAAAAGTTAAAGTTTATTTATAAAATAAATTTAAAAGTTTTTATATATTATAAGAAATTACTTTCTTTATTATAATATTTCCTTTTAAATTATTATTATAATTATAATTTTATTTATATAAATTATAATTCCTTTTATAATTTAAATATAATAATTACTTTAATTATTAATTTATTATTTACCCTGCTTATACTATTTTATAGCTTATATAGCCGGCCTAACCTGTAGCCTACTTCCTGCATATAACTGGGTCGTAATAACAAGAAGTCGGTGAGAGCCTTCTGCCCTAATCCCGTGACTGTAGCCCTTGTGTAACCGGCCCATTTCCGTGTAACAGGGGGGTTGCACTAAGAACGACAATGCCGAGGCAGATGACGAGTGTTAGTATCAGCCAGGTGCGAGACCTCTAGAAGTCACCTAGCTGTACTTGTATCTAGTAATGGACGTCAGTTTTGACCAAAATCATGAGGATCGACTCAACATCTTTCGTGGGTCAAGGTTTTGGAGAGGGCGGGAAGTGTATTATAGGGAGTTGGTTGGTTTGGAGGACTTGACTACTTATACATGCTTTACGGCAGGGCTCCAATTAACTACATTAATGTACACTAAAGCACATGATTTAGTGTACGTGTATTTTAGTTAATAAAGGCCTAGTTAAGTTTATTAACCTAGCACTTTTATTAATTAATATATATTAGGTGGATTTATATGGATAAGAGTAAGACTTCTTAATTAAGTAATTATAAAGTTATTTTTATATTCTTTTTTTATTTATTAGCTTACCTGATTTCTTTAATAATAAAGTGGATAGTATTTTAAAGACTTTATTACTATTATAATTAAAGACTTTTACTTTTTCTTTTATTTATTATAAGCTATATTACTAGTATATTCTGGGCTAATATAGCTGGTATTAAGGTTTATAAGAATAAAGTTAATATTAATATTACTTTTAAGTATAATATACACTTACTTTTAATAAATATAAAGGTATATATAATATTAAAATTAGCTATTATTAGTTATATATTATATTTTTTTAGATTTTATTAGGAGAAACTTTAATATATAAAAAGTAATTAAAAGTTTAGTATATTTAAGGAATAAACGCTTTATACGCTAGAATTTTGTAACGGCTAAGGTTCCTAAGGGATAAACTAGTCGTAGTTTATGTTGGCAGAATAACTAGGGCAGTTAATCTAAGCGGTTAGTTATTATGTTAGTGATAGGTTGTAGATTATAATTAAGTAATTAGAGTTAAAGAGTTATAAGCGGAGCTTAGGTTAATATAATAATTGTGTTAAAAGCTAAGGAGCTAAAGCCTATTTATAAAATAAATTTAGGGGTTCTTATATACTATAAAGTTCACCCTTTGTTTACTAAAGTCCTGGTAAACTATAGTTATATATATATAACTAGTTTATCTAGAGTTTATTAAATAGTTAGTAAACTTTCCCCTATTAGTAGCTTGTTCTGACTATTAATCTGTTACCTGCTATGCCTACGCCTTCTATGGCTTATATAGCCAGCCTAACCTGTAACCTATACTATAGCTTATAACTGGGTTATAATACGATGTTCTTTTTCCTATGGTCTTGCTTTTAAGACCTAAGCCTTATTTTATAAATAGTTTTATTGCCCTTTCTTCTGTTGGTTATAAGTGTTTTGCTTTCTTGTAATATTCTTCCTTTATTATATTTAACTGTGTAGAAAAACCTAAGAGATCCTGTTCTACTACTAATTATATTACGACTGCCGCCTTTATTTATAAATAGGGTTTTAAGGTATTACCTTGTAGTTATTGTTTTAAAAAGAAGAGTTTTTATTAGGTTATTAAGAGTATTAATTGTTATGCTTTTTATTATTCTCTGGGTTATTCTTATAATAGCTCTTATACTCCTATAGCGAATTATACGTATAGGGGTCTTTTTGCCGTAGTATGTCCTGCTAATATGTTCTAGTAAATTGTATTACTAAGGAATTTTATTGGCTCGAAAAGGAGAAGGAATTAACGGAGAAACTATTAATTAAGAGGCGTTATAAGGCTTAGCTAGAAATAGATAAGGCCTTAAATTATTTAATGCGTTTTTAGTATATACGTTATTATTTATGTAAGAAGGGTCTAGAAATAGCTTATTATAACTTTACTTCTTTAAAGGAGATAAAGAATACGGATTAAAAGAAGGAGGAGAAGAAGGCTTAAAAGCGTAAATTAAAGCAGGTTTAATAGCAAGAGTTTAAGGCTATTTAGAATGCTTAAAACTAGGGTACTTTTAATATTTTAAACTAGGGCGCCTTACTTAGCGCTGAGTTATAAGCTGCTAGTAATATTACTATAATAGGTGCTGGCAATTCTTTAGGTGCTTTGTAAGTTCCTATATGTTTTCCTTGTTTTTATAGTTTTTTTATTTAATAAGATATTAGCGTGTTTTATTTTTTATTCTTATATTTAAAATCTGTTCTACTTTATATTCTATTTTATTTATAACTTTAATATTTTCTTTTACTGGTGTATTATTTAGTGCCTTTTTAAGAAGTAAAATATGTATTATAGGATGATTTCTTATAGTTTTTAGTAGTGAAAGTTTATAGTTATTTGTTAATATTCGTTTTTTAATAGCAAATAGTCCTAATTTCTTATAATTTAATTTATTACTTGGTTACGTTGTTTTAATGTTTTATTGGAGTAGGTAGACCATGTTTTCCCCCTTAAAGATTAGTCCCTTTAATCTTTTACGATTATAGTATTATACTATTTTGTTTTATACGAATTCTAATTTGTGTTATATTTCTTTATATAATTTTTTTAATTTATCTGCTTATAGTATTGCGCGTTCTGCTTATAGTTCTTTGCGCTATATTCGGAATACTTTAGGATTAAATCTGTAATTAGCGTAGGCTGGTATTTGCTTTATTGATTCTGATATTAAGCTATTATAAGCCAATTATACTATAGGTAATTATTTAACCTAATTATTCTACTAATAATTAATGTAGTATTACAGATATTATTTAAGCGTCTAGTTTAGTCTTTCTATTTATTTATCTGTTTACGGATAATATATAGTGCTTAACTTGTAATTCGTTTTAAGTTATGCTATAAGTGCTTGCTAAAACTTAGAGGTAAATATACTTCTTCTATCTGATATAATTTTCTTTGGCAGCCTATAATTGCTTATTATTATTTGTAAGAATATATATGTAAGTTCTTTTGTATTACTTGCTTCTCTATACGGTAAAAAGTATTTGTACTTTATAAGTCTGTCTGTAATTATAAATATACTATTATATTTTATATTAATTATTGGTTTCTTTGATATTAGTAGCTTTATAATATAATTAAAAGCTATTGATTCTTATAGTTATATTAGTACTAGTAATAGTTATAATTCTTTATATAGCTTATATTGCGAAGCCTTACTTTTTCTGTATTATATGTATTTGTTAATAACCTTCTTAACTATTTTCTTAATTCCTAAGAAATTGTATTATTATTATATTTTATTTAGTATTTTGCGTATTTCTTAGTGTTTATAAACTAGATATTTATACATTTCTTTAATGTATTCTTTTTATAACTCCGGAGGTATCTAGGTTTTTTTATAGTATATTAGGATAGTTCTGGGTTCTACAAGATATTCTGCTGGTATTTCTGTAACCCTAACCTTTTTCTTTGCTTATTATTAGATTTTCTTGTATATTAGGTCTTTGTCTTGTACCTTTAGTATAATATTCAGTTATTTCTACTAAAAGTTATTATTTTTATTGATTTTAAGGAGTTATCCTGTTATTATAGGTACTCCTATATTATAGTTACTTCTTTAACTTAGAGTGTTTGCTTATCCGTTTTTGGATTCTTTTTAATAGATAATTTTATAGTTAAATTCTAAAAGATATTTAGCCTATTAAATTTGTTGTCTATTTAATTATTATATT
Source organism: Metarhizium humberi (assembly GCA_020102295.1). Classification (NCBI taxonomy): domain Eukaryota; kingdom Fungi; phylum Ascomycota; class Sordariomycetes; order Hypocreales; family Clavicipitaceae; genus Metarhizium; species Metarhizium humberi. The sequence continues at coordinate 4,155 of JACEFI010000041.1, forward strand.
ATTATAAAATAAGAGATATTTTTATAATTAGTATACACTTTAACTTTATGTTTACTTCTTATAAGGTAGTGCTTAAATTCCTTAAAAGTATTAATAATTACTAGGAATTCTTTATTATAAATAGGGTAATTAAGTTCTGCTTTGTAAAGTTTCTTTAAGTAGAACGTAATAGGGTATAGTTTCCTGTTATTATTTTATTATTTAATTTATGCTCTTAAAGTAAAGTCTAATATATTGGTTTTTAGTTCTGTTTTCTTTTTTAGGTTAAAGGTTCTTAAAATAGGTTTAGATATAATAAGTTCTTTAATCTTATTAAAGGTATATTACACCTTATTATTCTAATTCTACTGCTTATTCTTCTTGGTAAGTTTATTTAAGGGTATTATAACTTTGCTGTAGTTCTTAATAAATTTCCTGTAATAGTTTATAAAGCCTTTAAAGCTTTATATATCCTTAATATTCTTTAGTGTTAGCTAGTTTTATACTGCTTTTATCTTAGACTTTTCTATTTATATCTTGTTTAGTTATATTATATATTCTAGGAAGTTTACTTCCTGTGTATAGAACTTATATTTTGCTGGTTTAATTAATAGCTTAGCGTTTTGTAGCGTTTTTAGTATTATGTGTACGTGTTCCTTATAGTCTTTTAGGGTTTTTGAGAAGATCAGTATATTATTAAGATATATTATTATAAAGTTATTTAAATATTCTTATAATACGCTATTAATTATTCTCTGGAATATTACTAGTATGTTAATAAGCCCTATTAGCATTACTAAGTATTTAAATAGTCTGAGTTTTGTTCTGAAGGCTGTTATCTATTTGTAACCCTCCTTTATTTAAATTAAATTATATGCTTCTTTTAGGTTTACTACGGTAAACCAATTTATACTATGTAATTAGTCTTATAGTTCTGATATTAGTAGTAATAGTATTCTGTCTTTTATAGTAATTATGTTTAATTATTAATAATCTACTATTAACTATAATTTCCCGTTTTTTTTTAGAATAAATATAACTAGGTATCTAGCTTCTAATATAAATACTTTAATGTAGCCTTTTGCTAGTATCTTGTTAATATATTCTTATAGTGCTTTAAGTTCTTTTGCGTTTAAGTTATAAATTTTATAGAATATTATTGATTTTTTATTTATTAGTTTAATTTAATAATCTTATTAACTGTGTTCTGGTAATCCGGTTTCTAATTCTTCCGTAAATAATTTTTTGTATTTCTGGTATTCTTTAGGGATATTCTTAAGTTTTTTTTCTTTTATTATTAGGCTTTTATTATTATTATTATTCTTGTTTTTCTTTTCTTCTTTAAGTTTCTTATTTATATTTATAAGGTCTTTCCTTAAGGTGGTAATAACCTTTTGGATCTTGGCTTTTATCTTCTTATTGCTTATTATTGTTTATATTCTGGTTTATAATGCTATTAAGGTCGTTATGGTGGATTTAATTGTTCTTTTCTTTGTACTTATTATCTTTATATTATTTATCTATTATTATTGGTCCTTAAATAACTTGCTTAAAGGTTCCTTTTCTTTAGAACTCTGTTTAGAAGCTAAGTTATAACGAAATTTCGTTTTTTCTTCCGAAATCTGCTAATTCTATTAGCCTAAAGTCTTGTTTTACTTTAGTTAGCCTATTCTTTAGTTGATTAGTAGGTTACTCTCCTATAACTATAGGTACCTTAATATTAGGTTGTGTTTTAATACGTTTATAATATTAAGTTAAATCACTTCTAAATAACCTTGAATCTGTACTTTAAGATAATTAGTCTCTTGGTTAATAATTCTGTTATTATAGGCAAAAAGTTTTCCTTTAATATTAGTTAACTTGTATAGTGCTTCTTTGTGTTTTTATAATAGTTAGTAATAATTAATAACTCTGGGTAAGATATAATTGCTTATTATGCTATTATTTATAAGTATACGAATATAATATTCTATAACTTTAGCGTTTAATATCATCTTATTACTTTATTTGTTCTAGGTTATATTAAGGGTTATTAGCGTTTTTCTCTTTATGCCAGCTTATAGCTCTTTTATAAATAGTATGCCTTGTTTTTTAAGTTTTCTGGAATAGTTTCTTCTATAATTTATTGTTTTATTTCTTAGTACTATTCTGTAGGTTTAGTTCTGTTTTATAAGTGCTTAAAGTAAAACCTATTATTAAATATTTAATATAAGCGGTTATAAATTTAGTTTTTTATTTCTTTATGCTTTTTATATCTTAGGTTATTATAGTTTACTGTGTATTTCTTATTATATCTGGGGTTAAACTTCTGTTTATTATACTACTTATTTAATTATTATTTATTATAGTATATTAATTTTATAGTTCCTTTAGGGTCTTTTTGTTTAAGTATATTTAATGCTTGCTATATCTGCTTATATACTGCTGGTATTTTATACTACTATTTATGTTATTTTCTGGCTTTATTTACTATATATTCTAAGTAATTTAGTAGTAGGTATACTATATAGTTTTTTGTTTTATATTAAGGTGACTTAAGTAGTAATTCTCTTTTATATATTAGGATCTTTCCCTTATATATATACTAATGCTACTGCTTATTCTTTATATATACGTGTAACTAGTATATATTTAATTTATATATATTTATAGGATCTGTATAATTTTAGTATTTAATAGGTATATTTAAATTAGGTTCTAAGATTATTGTTTAATTATTATTAATTATTTTTACTCTTTATTCTAGGAGTTCTTATTTAAAGTATAGTGCTTTAATTAGATATTCTTTTATCTTGATTAGAAATGTATTTAGTTATGCCTTAGTTATAAAGTATACCTGATATATTATAATTATATATAATGCTTATATTAATTATATATAGTTCTTATGTCTTAGTAAGAGTCTAGGGTTGTTCTCTTCTTCCTTTTCTGGGTATTATAGTATTAGACTTCTTAATATTATAGTGGTGTCTACTATAATAATAGGAATTATAAAATGTTTTCCTATTAGTGCAGGAAAATATTATTATATAGCTTATTCTTATATAGCTATTAGCTTTATAGGCGTTTCTCCCTTGCTTTGTTTGTCTTTAAACGCTTCTAGAGTATTTAGGATTATATAGTTATTATTAATGCTTATTTCTTTTACTTTATCTTCTGGTTTATTAAAGGTGGTAAGGATTTGCGCGTTTTACTCCTCCTTATATTATTATTCTCTTTGAACCTTCCTTGCTTCTACTTACTATTATACCTAATTAAGGATTTTTTGGTGTAAGTCTTTGTCTAAATATTCCGGCGATTTTGCTTTATAGAGTTCTTTTTATCCTATTATTATAAGAGTTCTTTTTTTTATTAATTATTCGTTTAGGTCTTCTTATACTAGTTGTTTTACTTGCAGCCTATTTCCCATAAAGTTTGTAGTTTTCTTTCTTAGTTTTCTTAGTTCTTTTAGAAACTATCCTTTTTCTTGTTTGCTGCTTATATAAATATAGTAGTTATTATTATAGCAGAAGGTTTAGTTAAGGTTTTTATACTTTACCTCTGGTTTAGTAACTTTGATTTTCTGTTGGTTAGTAGCGTTAAGCTGTTTCTTACCTTCTTTTGGTACTAGCTTCTATTCTTTTTTAGGTTTTTTATATTTATTAGTAAAATGTCCTGGTTTTCTGTAATTATAGTATTTCTTTTCCTTTTTATTATTTTTCTTAGTAGCGTTAAGCTCTATTTGTTTAGGGTTAAGAGTGTAATTATAGGTAATAGGTTCTTCTTGCTTTTTTTTTTGGTTTGCTTATTATCCTCTTCTTTTTATAGGGTTTTAGGTTTTCTTTCCCTGTTATTTTTATATACGTTGCTAATACTATCTGTTATTGATTTAAACTGCTATTATTATATAGTTTAAGAAGTTATTTAGTATATCTTTTCTGTATAGTTTATTCTTAATTTCTTTTTTTAATTCTTTAAAGAAGGCTAATATAAGTGGCTTATTTTCCTAGTTAAGTATTAAGGTAACTTATCTAAAACGTGCTGTATAATCTGATATAAATTCCTTTTATTTAAGTTAGTCTATGTGGATAATTATAGTCCTTACTTTATTAGTTAATTTAAATGTTTTTTTAATTGCTTTTTTAAATTTCTTATAGTTAGTAAATATTTCCTTTGTTTTATTATTTTAGTTATCTTTTATATTATTAAAATAGTCTTATATAATTAGTTTAAACTATGTAAGTATAGTGCCTGTTATATATCCTTTAGCATGTAGTACTTTTGCTTGTATATTAGTTAACTTATTTGGATAGAATTAATAGTACGCTTTAAGCTAGGTTAAGAATTCTTAGAGTATTCTTAGATTATTATTATAGGGTTCTAGTGCTTTAGGCTTAGTAATTTCTTCTAAGTCTTTTTATCCTAATATAAGTATTTAACGTTTAAGGTTAAGTTACTTAATTTATTAGTATAACTATATAAGTTTATTTATAAGGTCTTAGGGTCTAAGATTTTAAGGTGCTAGTAATATAGTTGCTTTAGACGAAGTAAGTATTATAAGTGCTATCTTAACAGTTATTAGATATTACTTAGAGTAATATAGTAGTAGTTTGAATAAGAGCTTTTAACGTGTAATAGCTAAGGTTCTTAAGGGATAAACTAGTTATAGTTTATATTAGTAGAATAACTAGGGCAGTTAATCTGAGCGGTTAGTTATTATATTGGTGATAGGTTATAGACTATAACTAAGTAATTAGAGTTAAAGAGTTATAAGCAGAGCTTAGGTTAATATAATAATTATATTAAAAGCTAAGAAGCTAAAGCCTATTTATAAAACGAATTTAAGGGTCCTTATATACTACAGAGTTTACCCTTTATTTACTAAAGTCCTGGTAAACTATAGTTATATACGTATAACTGGTTTATCTAGAGTTTACTAAACAGTTAGTAAACTCTCCCTTATTGGCGGCCTGTTCTGACTATTAATCTGTTACCTGCTGTGCCTGCGCCTTCCGTGGCTTATGTAGCCGGCCTAACCTGCGACCTACGCTGCAGCTTGTGACTGGGTCGTAACAAATTTATTATTTAAGCGTATTAAACTATATTAAGTAATATATATTTAGGCCTTAAAAAACATATTATATAATATATAACTCTTAATAAATTTTAATAATACCTGGATTTTCTACTTAAAGTAATTAGAAGTCTTTATATTAAAATATAAAGATAGATTTATATATTTATTATTAATAAGCTTTTAATTAAACAAAGTATAAAAATTAGTAGGCTTACCTTGCTTAATAAAATTATATAATAATAATTCCTAGTGCTTTATTTATTATAAAGCTTAGTTTATATAGCTAAAATAATTCTTATTAAGTAATTACTTTTAATATAAGTTATAAAATATAATATAAGATATTAATAATAATATAAAAAGGGCTATTTACTTAAAAATTCTGGCATAAAAACTTAGTATTAGGTGGCCTTACTTAAAATATATTATATTAATTATATTAATATATATTAAAGGCTTAAATTAATTAATATATAATTAAGCAGAGACCTAGTGTAATTAATGTACGTTAATAATTAATTAACCGAATTAATGAGCGTGTATTTTTGGTGTAATTGATCAGAGCCCTGCTTTGCGGTTGGGCCAGCGCCATTTTTGTCATGAATATGGTTGACATTGTAAGATTGTGAGATGGCAAGCCTTATTGTAGCATGTAGACTCAAGCAAGGCAAAGACGTCCTGTTTTGGCAAATATTATATTCAGTACGAGGCAAAACGTAATGCCTCAGTCCCCTGGTGCATACGGAGTGTGCTCATGGTAATTTGTTGTGCTGCTCAACAAGCTGGGTGGCGCCGAGTCCAGCCACTTTCCCCTTGTTAATAATAGTCTAGAGTCTGACGCATGAATGAAGGGGTCTTGGCGCTAAACATCATGTAAATGGGGGCGAGGGATTTTGTTCTGCAAGCATGTATGTAGTGTAGAATAATTACCGGCCCTTGGAAGCGAATATGTCAACTGGTTCCCTTCCCTATGACTGTCCTAGAGAATTACGACATAGCACAGAATAAGTCCGTGTACCATTTATGTCAACATAAATATACACTTATTCACCATTTTCCGCTCATCATGCAGACGCGCCGGACCACTTAGACTTAGACTGACACACTTCTCAATTCATGGCACCACCACAACTCGGGAGTGACTCGGAAGGTTTCGAAAATTTGCTCTACTTGCAAGTATGTCAGATCTAACGTGTACCATGCGGGTTTTAACCGACGCGGCGGAGGAAGAAACGCAGGAAATGGACCAGGCTACGCTTACCAGAGCGTAGATGTCCAGATAGTATCCAACCGATTTCTCTTATCCGGCAGCACTGGCATCAGACCACCACTGGACCCAGATGACGCAGAATTGCATGCACGTAGCACAGAGCAATGAGGCAGCGAGGAAAATCTCGCCATAAATCACCCCTGCCGGTTTCGTATAATACCAGCAAATGCTCGAGTCGCCCACCTTCCGGCGAAGATCCATATCCCCCGTCGTGATGCCGATGGAGGCATCGTGCTTCTCTGCCGCATTTGGAGCTTCATTATTCCTTGCCGAGGCATCTGCTTCCTGAGAAAAAGAGGCACTGGTGTTGAGGACCTCAGGTATCTGATCATTGGAAGCCACCATGCTTTTGCCATTTACAGGCACACGACCTTGATTTTACCTTGTTCGCAATAGGGATAGTTGCAGAGAAACAGAGTGTTTGGGACTCAGCATGTGGAAGACAGGGTAAATTTTCTCCGAGTAGCTTACCTATGCATGCAACAATTAGCGCCACACAAGCCCGTGACATCTGCAACGTCAGCACATAAACAGTGATGCCCACAGCTCATGGATATCTTTAAAATCGATCATAGCTTTGTCCATGTCAACGTTCATGAGGGTAAGGTGAGTCGTAAAGTTGTGCTGTAGAGAAGAAAAATCAAGCTCCCACAGACTTTTATTATTAACTTGCTGACAAGATGCTAATACAGAGCATTTGAAAGTTTCCAGGGCGCCCGTGTAAAGTATTGGAACTGCAATCGCATTCTTCATCAGCCACGAGGTGTTAGCAGTGGCTAGATTCCATAGAATGTGATGCGAAGATAGACCACAATCGTCAGCGAGGGCTGTGGGGATCCTCAAGTGTGAGAATATCGGGAGAGGAGAGCGACTGCGTGGGCAGCCACACAGTCGACACTTGCTGCAGCGACGACGTACGCTTGATGGGTTGGTCATTGGCAGCTATGAGAGGCTCTAGGGTAACGAGTTGCTATCACAATCTGCAGAAATTCCTCGAGTCAATAAAACATACGGCACCCCGTTTCCACGCCGCCGCGGCAGAATAGTCCAGCCCATAGCCCAAAGACATCATCTATGGCCTCTGAGCACGCCATGTTTACCAAGAGTAGGCTGCTGGGCAACCCGTATCCTATACCATGGCCCATGGGCAGTCGGAGTGGCAGGAGAAAAAAAAAAGCGAAATGTTGGAAGAAAAAGAGGGAAGAAGAACAGAAATCACGCTCCAGAGCCATAAGAACAAGGAAGACCGCAGGCCGAAACTAGCCTGGCGTTGAGATCGTTCCAAGGGTCCTTTTGTCTTGGACAGTCGCCAATTGACTTTCCTACTTGGGACTAGCCTCGAGTTTATTGTGTCGTCGCGTGTGCGACAGCCAACCAGCGGACTTACAGGCACGGAAGCAGCCGACGCCGAGGTAAGGGAGGGGGTGCGGCGAGATGACTAGACGGCGGCTCACGCCTCTCATCTCACCATGCTCAGATGCATGCTTGAGACCGCGAACGACCATGCATTTTGGCATCGACGACAATAACAGGGCAATAATTGCCTGTTTCCGTACTAGAAGGGTTACCGACCGAGGTGCGGGCATGATTGATGTCCAGGCAGCTTGCAGGATAGTTGATTCGATACTCGATGCCAGTCTTGCACGTCTCGTGCCCCAGGCTGTTCAACGTGAGCTCTGTTCTGTGTCTCGCTTATCCCCTGGCCAGCTTCTGGGTGTAGCTTCATAGGAAGACAAAAATCTTGTGTACCAACTTCACCAACCTCCAGGCTCACCACGAAGGATCTGATTGTTGTAAGTGCTTTGCAATCTTTTTATACTAACAACGAGACTTGGTAGAAATTCTTTAATATACCTCAAGGTCTCTTAAGTCTTATAACGTGATATTTCGCGCTTCAACTATATAATAAGCGCTATTTTCTAGCCATTATATAATTCCGTGAGCCCATAGGCACTCCTCACTGCTGCTCCATCCATGTGCAGGCCCTCCGGTTTGAAAAGTAACGCAGCACCAACTGAACGAGCCGCAAATATTTTCGTCCCTAGTCTGTGGACACTCCTGCGCCCTAACGGTGTCTGTCGGTATAATTATACTTGTTTTCTGTCGCGCCGGCAGCAAACACATTTAACAGCGGTCCAACCCGCTTCCATAACTTGATCCACCTTGGATTGCCTCTCGGTTAGGTAGGCGCTCGACTAGAGTTCTTTAATAAGCAGTTACTATTATAATATCTACTAATAGTAATCAAGATTTACAAAGCAATCGAAGTAAGATTGTGAAGCACCTGCTCGGAGCGCAGCTGCCTTCGACCTGAGATCTGCTACTCGCTCCCTGTTAGTATCCGGAAATTTCCGCAGTAAGCGTCCAGCACATTCTACGAGATCCGCCGCCATAATCTGACATACTGTAGAGCTATTCTCGAGCCGTTTAATGCACTGATTTATCGCGCTCATGGCAGCTACAGCGCGATTGATGTCCATCGATGGGTTCAGTGTGCCGCGCCACCGCGCCCGATGCTTCTTGCTCCTTAATCTAAGGTCCTTGCGTATCTTTTCTCGCTCCTTTCCAGATACCATCTTGTTATCGTGCGTGACATGGCTAAGTTGACCCATCATGATAGCAGCTTCAGCCATGGCGCAAGTTCGAAAATTCCACGAAAGTTGTTGAGAACTGCTAGGGACGCACGAGCTAGCGGACTTCCAGAGTTGAGATGCTACTGTGTAGGCTTGTTGGAAGTCGTGGCTCACTCTGAAGAGGCCTCTTGCGTGATAATACATTGTTCTCATTTCAGAGTCAGCGTTAACCTGTCCATTATAGATTGTTGTCAACTCGCTCTGATAAGTCTGTAAAAATAGACCACGTTGTATAGCCTGAACATCCCACGACAGGTGGTAGGTAGACCACAGCTTCAAGACCAAGGGATTATCGTGCGGAAGTCTGAGGGACATGGCTCTCGCCGTGCAAAAGTGGCCAAGGCGGAGCGCGTCCTGCACGTCAGATGCTCCCACTGCATCAAGAGCGTCAAGGACGTCACAAAAGCCCACCTCTTTGTCGGTCTTCTGCTTTTTTCTCTGCTGCAGTGGCCGCAGCCGTTCCATCTGTTCCCGCAGGCTCGCCCGTATAGCTTCGATAAGTTGGCGAATAAACCGTGAGGGGTACATGTCCGGGTCTCCAATACAACGTCCGATGATAGCCCCAATCTTGAACAGCCTCAAGCAGACAATCCAAAAGGAGCCGAGAACTTGCGGGCAGTAACTCTGGGCTGTCTTCTCGATTGGAGTGAATAGTTCATGCTGTAGAAGAGTATTCGCTGTCTTTCTCATTTTGTTCCCGTCCCTTTCCTTGCCATCTGCCGACCGAAACTTCGGCTTTTTCTTCGACGAGCTCTTCTTCTTCTTCTCCTCTGTAAAGTCATTCTTCTTCAGCATCATCTGGTATACGCCACGGCAGACGCTCTCCCAAGCACACCAGTCGAGTTCCAGTTCCTGGTCACTTGCTGGATACTCTAGGCTGGTTGATGGGCCTTTTGCATCCGGAAACTTGTATTTTCTCACATATGTATCAACGGCAATACATAGTCGGATTTTCGCTTGGGCCGGTAGTGGCACAACCATGGCCGGAGTTGGGTTCTTTATGTGCTCGTTCAGATAGTAAGGGAAGCCGTCGTGAGGGACCTTCTCAAATCTTTGCGAACTGCGCCCTTCGCTTTTTCTCACTCGGTTGTGATATTCATTTTCCCTACTTGAACGATTAGCCGTCACTCCTATTATTATATAAGATGTTAAACATACGTCACGATAAAGTTGTGAACAAGCCGGAGGACCAAGATATTTTGATCGACGGTTGATCTGTACTCTGCACTACGCAAGTCGTCTAGTACCGGCCGCATGCTTTCCCACACCTCATTCGTATAACGAGCTTGTCCCGTGTTCTGGCGCCTTTTCTGAACTGAGCCTTGTTGAAGACGTGCTGACTCGTCAACATCCGTCCCACTCTGTGCTGGTGGATCGTCAGCGACATGACCTACGGTCGTATACGCAATATCGCTGGAAATTCCGGTTGGGAGCAAATGAACAGGCGTATGAGTCCTTGTCGATGGCTGCTCATGATCAAGTTCTAGTTGGCGGGGACAGATTGTCTCGACGTGCCAGGCAGGCCCTTGCTCATGGATAGGGATGCCAGGGTCGATATCCATTTTCACCGCGTGAGTATTGTATCAGAATCGCAGATATGAGGCTCAATTTTTGGAACATTTCGGGGTAGAGCATGACATGTCATAGACACAATAATAGGGACCAGAACTCGGAATTCTCGGTCAAAAGTGGCGTCAATGGGCCGCGACTCAGAGCCTTGCTCTTCACAGCAACTGTATGGAGCCTGACCGAAGCAGATGGCCCCGCCTTGGCCACAGTATTGACGCACTAATGCATATTTGCTGCAAGTCAAGCCTATAAGAGAGAAGTCAGCTGAACGTAGCCTTTTCTTATTGGGTAGAAACGTAAAACTGTCGGTGGGTCTGGCTATGTGGTCTCGTAGACTCTGATTGGTCACGATGACGGCCGAGCCGAACCGAATATGGCAATCCAAGAGCATCTTCAGCCAGCTCAAGTGTCTTCAATAATGGTAACCTTTGATGTTTAAATATCGGAGCCCTATGTCTAAAAGACAGGACTTTAAACCTATTCCCTTGGTTAAATTTTAGCATTATATTTCCTTACACCTCCGGAAATATTAATTTTGCGTGTCCGTACTCTAGTGCTTGAAGATCTCCATCACCTCAATCCCCAAATCGGAAATTGCGTATAAGCCAGCCCGGTCTGCCTCATACTCAGAGTCATGGATCACATGGAGGAGAGATTTTACGAGGTATTAATGACCAAGGTATGTATTGACAGGCTAAACCAGCTTACCTGATGCTAATCTCAAGGGCAGATAGTAACGCCACTACTATTCATCTCCTTTGTAATAGCTTTGACTATTGCAGATATTTGGCATACCATACAACGCTTTCGCCGTAACCAAATTGCACCGAACGCCGAGATGCGTGCTGGTTTGCTATATTGGGATGCGCCTCGCGGCATACTTCGTACCATTTTTGAGGATGCCGTCGGCTTGTGGGTAACTTTCTGGACTTATATTACAATACTCTCGATCTATGTTTTCTTTTGTCTTCTCACCTGTTTGTCGGCTTACCTCCTGGTGTATCTCTATGGAATTTGGCCATTAGTAGCTCAGATGATAAGCTGGATTCTAGAATAGCTCGCGTGTTACACAGATCGTGACGCCCAATAAAGGGGCTTCACCGATAAGGGACCTGTTAGTTACACAGCTGAAACACGTGCTCAGGTAAGAGCCCTAGGCCTGGGCGTTCCTTTTATGCATATAAAGCAGTTACCTTTCCCTTTCTTCCTCTTAGCAACTAAGACCTTAGAGACCCTTCGAGATTATTACTAAATTGAGCCCTTTTGCTCCAAGCCTTCTATGTTGAACCCTTGTCACATCGCGGCCTAGACATAAAAGCAAAGTATTATTTACAGTTGTTGAACATTAGCTGTCAAATAACTGAAGGGGCCAAATATCTCATTTCCGTTGCACTCTACCAGATGAGACCCGATATTCATATAATGAAACCCAAGCTGTTGTATTTGCCGTACATAGCCGTATATTGCCGGACTTGGCCATATATTCGTGCCTCCAACAACTTCTGAGAGATCACTCTGTTCGACAACTTTAAGCGGCCGTAGTCCCATCCTCCATGCTGCCAATGCACAAGAATCGGAATCTGCACGTGATATAGCTGTACAATTAAACAACTTAGGATTCCAATTAAATCGTGGAACAGTTAGGCGGTGAACCTACTTCTCTACCTCTTGAATATCGACTAGTCTATATTTAAACGAGGAAGTCTACTCACTCCACATGCAAGGTTCAAGCAGAGCTCTAAGGCAAAAATGCTTACGGAATATTACAGAATCCAATAAACTGGGGATTAACATGCAGTGTTGAAAGCCGGGTATTACCATGATAAATCTCAAATTGGAAAGAAGCCGACCCAGAGATCATTACCAGGGTGAAGGAGGCCTCCTGAAACTACTACTAACAAAACGAGCCGCCACTTTCCTCGTTAAATCTTTGTTGCATCCGCTGAAGCAACTTCCGTTTCCCTTCGGAATCGTCAAGAATGTCAGCTAGCATCACCGCTGTCGTTTGGCATTCCCTATCGCCGATACCGAGTTTAAGAATTGCATCTGCCATATGACCCTGACTTGCGTACTTCTCCTGCACCGTCTTTGCAAGAGACAACATTAACTTCACAGAGAGCGCGTAAGTTTGTGTGGCAATGCACCAAGTTGTTCGCTCCTGCAAGCATGGCAGAGTTTTCACACGGTCAATCAGGTCACTAGCCAGATTTTGTGTGAGATTGTAATCTTGAGCATTGTAATACGCCACATACATGTATCCATGTAGTATAGTGATAGTCTTCTCGCCTGTTAGTGTATATATTTGCTCAACCGCGGCCAGGGTAGATCCGAACCCAGATATGAGGATATCAATTGTAACGGCGTGGCTATCGCAAGACTTGAGAAAATTGGGCCATGTATGCAAGGCCACGGCATTTGTGAAACTAGTTTATCCTCGTAGGCACTCTACCGTACGATGGTAACAAATCCTGAAAGTGTCGGGAAGATCATTCACAGGAATCCGTATGATAGTTCCTAATATATAGGTGATTGGATGATTGTCTCCGTATAACGACGCTGCAAGGCCGTGAAAATAGCGCGTGAAACCTTGAAGAAAGGTGAAGTCTTGAAGTTCCTGGCCAGCCTTATACAGCCGGATGCAGATTCGCCACAACTTGATAATCATCGCAAAATCCTTCTGAACTAAGACGCCTCGCAGCTTACAGAGAAAGAAAAAGATGCCCTACCTTCGGAGTGAAAGCCCTTTATTATAAGCGTAGTTGCTCCAAAACACTCATTTGACAGCTGCTGCCAGACCATGGAGTTGTCGGTCACACCTGGTGGTATAATACTGTCAAAAATGTCAGAAGAGAAGCTAAAAGTTTAGAACCATGCATGTATGTAATCTGAAATCGAGTTGAGCAGGCTAAATTGGAGCATGTGCCTGTCCGTCGATTGGGTTGGCATGGGTGGAATGGGTAATATGCGGCGGTAGTATAAACTAATTTATAAGCTATTATTTAGGTAATATAATATAATTCAATAAAACAAGCGTTAACACACACAGGACATATTGTCCTTTAAGTTATCCAGATAGAGAATCAAATACTAGCAACTCTTGAGTATCCAGTTATCTATTAATAAACCGTGCTAGCTGCAAATTGTGATCTTGACGTGAGATGCCTTCTATGCACTAGCAACAAAAATTCCTCAGCCCAGTTTACCCATACCTAGGATAACGCCTGGAGAATTCAACCTTGTTTCTAGATAGTAATAGTACAGACCCGAGCCTTACGCTCGAGTTTATAACAGAGGTATTGGATTAGATTTCCTCTGTTAGTTAAATAAGAAGATTTGACGTCACTACCGGATATTATCTTACACAGGGTGCGAGTCCTTGTTGGGATCGTACTTAATTTAGAGCCTCTGGCGTGTTAGGTTTTGGATATGGCAACATGATATGAACCACGGTCAAAACAGTCGGATAAGATGCCTAGGCCGAATGCAGAAGAGTCATGTTAGACATCGTTTCCGATGACTCACTATCAGGACCAAAAACAGTACACGGCCCGTGTCATTCCATCGTATCGAAGCTGTCAACATTGATAGGAGATGACATCACCTGCGCAACGCCGATTGGAGTTGGCCTTGTCTTCATTAATCTTCTCAAAAACAGAATTAACTTCGTCATCTCCAATTTCTCCAGTGCCCCATTTTACTGGGAAATCTGATGCATTGCGTCATGTCTCCGCTACCAAGCACTTCCTGGTTGTTGCTAGCACCGGCGCGATGGGCATGGATTTCTATATCAGAAGATCCAGGATGCCGATTTTCTGGCTCATTTATAGCACTGGCACCACCGTGTCGCACTTTACTTTATTCTCCAGTTTATTGCTCCGCCTTTCCCCTGGAACTCCATCACTGGAAGGCGACTTGATGTCCTCGATATCCGATTCCACCAAGTTATCTTCTTGCCAATTACAGAAAGCAGAATTTTCAGGCACGTCATTAAAGGTATCCCACGACTGCGTCCGATCGGTAACGGCATTCGAGTCTGACACGGCAGTCGGGTGTCCAGTTCTAACAGGAGTTTGACTCTCAAGTTCAGCATCCGCTGCACCTCCGGGAGGGATTTGCGTTTCTATTTTGGCCCTGGGCTCGTCACTCTTCTTGGGTGCATCTGCATGAATATCTTGCTAATCTGAAGCATGTGAGAAAACTTCCACACCATAGATTTATATTCCAGGAACGCTAGTACTTGTTGCAACTTCTCTGGCAGGATCGTCGGGACAAGCAGTTAGTTCAAGGAATTATCGATACATAATCATTTCCGTCAAAATCACAAGCCACTGTAGCCGACTGCTCCGCGGATGGAATGCTTTGTCCGGCATGGGGAGAAACTGAAGTGTTTCTATCGCCTAGTGGGCATGTCAAAGCGTTGCGTTCAACGAAGGCGCCGTCTTCTTACTCCCCAAAGGGACTTTATTTGTGATTTAGGTTTCTATTCCCTTTCATCCGCGGACCCTCAACGGTATCCTTATCCGAGGAGATTCGAGTGGCGGAGAGAGGGGTTGGCTTGATAATAACCTGTTTTAGATGGGCGAGAAGCAGACCCATACAGATATGGCAGCCAACTATTCGCGTTTACTAAATTATCTTGAAAAAAAAATTCTAGAGTAAAGAAATCCTAGTACACTTTATTTTACTACCATTCAACTATTATACTGTTACACGAGGGCTGCAATCACGGGACTAGGGCAAAGTCCCTCACCGACTTCTTGTATTTAAAGAGGTCTTTGGTCAACGAGGCCTTGAGGAAAACCAAGGACCTTTGATACCAAAGACTGTTATTAGCTGAATTGAGCCAAATTGCTCCAAGCCCTCTATTGAGCCCTTGTCACACCCAACAACAATATTCATTACACCGTGTACACAACCCCAAGGCTGCAAATGGTGCTTGTCAATACTACGTGAATGCAAGTCCTTTTGATCTTTCTATGCAGATGAATCGCCCGAATCGCTGTCCCTCCTGCACTTCTCATCGAAATTCTTACCCGACTTGCGCTTGCCGACACAAGCGCATACAATCCATGAAGCACACGCAGCTGTCGCGGCAATTATGGCGCTGACCACGCCCCAGAGGACGCGGGAGTTGCCCCGTCCACCAGAGCTATTCTTCTCTACTTTAAAGACTGTCTTAACGGCGGCGTGGTCCGATGGCCATTCGTTGTGATAGTGGTCCGGCTGTGCTTTGGGCTGGCCAACCACGACAGCTTCCGATGAATGAGTCTTGAGGCCCTTGTGGTAGATAAAGTCGATGCGATCTTTGGGTTCGGCCCGCCCTCCGTTGTCTAGATAAATGGGCGACCACGTGAGGCCGGGTTGAGCCAACGGGTCACTGTGGACTTCTCGGAAGGAATCAATTAGGCCTGCATCAATGGGATGCTTCGAGGTAGGCCAGGGGAAATATCCCTGTCCACAGTGAAGCTTCTTGGTTGCATTTGTCCAGTCAAGGTGTGACGGCGCGTTGAAGTCACCGGTGAAGATGACGGGGGTCTTTCTGGATTGTGAGAGATGGTCCTGCATGTGCTTCATGATATTAATGATCTGAGGCGTACGACGAGACTTGATCTCGTTCTTGAGAACCTCCTCCGGGGACAGGTGGTCAAAGCAAAAGTCGTATGGGCCATATGGCGTGTAGCCCAAATGACAATTCCAAAAGTTTATTTCCTGGCCCCTGTCCAAGGCTATGCGCACGGCGCCGCATCTCTCGATAGGAGCATACTGTTCGACCATGGGGTATCGAGAAATGATACCAACGTCGTCTCCCTGCCAATAGTCCCAGCCCATGGCTTTTGCGAGGCGAATCGCATGTCCTCCGGTGCTCTCTTGGAGTCCAACAATGTCTGCTCTGGCGTTTGTGATGAAGCGAACCTGCTTGGCGTGGTAGTCCTTCACGGGTGTACCTCCGAACCACAGGTTGAACGACAAGATGGTCAGTTCCTTGACCAAAGGCTCGCCCTGCGGGACGACGGGGATTGTAACCGTAATCTCGGCAGTAGATCCATCGGATCCCAAAGCCTCGACAACAAATTTAGTTGTCGTGTTTCCGGATGCCTTGGGTGGTGTACCACTGATAATTCCGTCGGCAGATACGTTGACCCAATCATGTGTGCTTGCATCCGTAGCGCTATACTTGCCCTTGGCGAACTTGCTGTCTGGATCGCGTGGGTTTTCTAGCATTCCGCTGAGGGTAGCCTGGAAAGGCTCACCCGCCCGAGCATTGTGTGTAGTTAGCTGGTCAACAATAAAGGTCAACGGACCCTTTCCGGGTTTGACGATGTCGATGGGGCTTGCAAGCCACTTGTATCCGCCTTTGGCAAGGAAGAAGGCTCGATATCCCAGACCTGGCTGCAAAGCAGAGGCATCGACCTTGACAGTCCCATTCTTATCAGGGGCATAAGCCCAAGTCAAGGAACCGCTGATGAACTTTTGTGACTCTGGGCCACCGCCAAAGGAGTTGTAAATGCCAATCCAGTTTTGGGGATCTGGAAGCGGAGTGGAATAGTTGAAGGTGAGGAGAGGGTCATCGTCACGAATCGAAATGGAGCCCCAGGGATTCGCGACCTTGAATACGACAGGCTTGGCTAGCCACTTGTAGCCCTCATTGGCAAGAAAGTAGGCCTTGTATTGGCCTGGAGGGAGATTGGCAGTTGATAGCTGCACCGTTCCCTTTTCACCTGGAGCATATTCCCACGATAGGGAGTCTTCTGTGTAAGTCTCGTTGTCAGGACCAGTGCTGCCAGAAGAATAGATGCCGATCCAGTTTTTCTCATTGGTATATTTGGTGGCATAGCTGAACGACTGAGTAAAGGTAATATGGGTGGGGGCCAGGTCAAGTGAGCCAGATGTATCCCGCTTAGGACGGGACTCTTCGTGAAGACCAGTCTTCTCATTCATACTGGCAGCTTTTCTGGCAATGTCTGTTGTATGAGCAATTGACACCTCATGGTGGACGGATGTGACGACAAAGGATGGAAAGCAAGTAGTAAAGCGATCTCAGAGACATACCCGCACAAGAGAGTTATAAGTAAAGAGAAGAACGGGAGACTTCTCTTTCCGCAAGTATCACAAGCTCAAGCTCCTATGAATGTGCAGTGTCAGATGATGTATACGCAACGTGTCGCGGGGTTTTTCTGGTCAGCCATGTTCCATGCGTTGTCTTAGCCATGGGGTGCGTTCTTCCTTGTTTCTTCACCTTCTCTTACAATCCCCGCCTTATTGCTGTTTTGGGAATATCAATTCAATATCACTCACAGTCTAAATGGGTCCTTTACTGATTGGAGGGCATTCAGAGCGCAGGAGGTGCAGTGCAGTAGCGGCAACGGACGAGCCTTTTGGACAACAGACAAGAGAGCGCGGCGTTCCGGTCGGGGTTACGTGGCTGCCGAGGGCTCCTTGAACGCTCCCGACGAGGCAGGCGGTAATGGTTTACGAGTGTCAGGGTTCGTGTGAAGATGAAGGTGGAATAAACAGAGGCTGGTGAACAATTGATCCCAAAATAACAGTCGACACAATGGTGCTGAAACGGGAAGACGGCAGGGCGGAGATTGGATGGGCATGAGGTCAAGGGAGGGTGAGGCGGCATTGGAAGGGGACCCACGGGGGTGTTGCGGGGAGCGGGAGGGGAAGCGACGCCAATTGGGAGAGAGGGAAGGAGCTGTCGCAGCACTAGCCATTTGCGTCACGTCCATTGACGCTACAATTCGCGCACAGGAAGGAGCGCTCTTTGGGCTCTCAGAGTCTCCACCAATTTTCACTTCTTGGTGAGAGGTCATGATGATCAAGTTGCACATGCGCATTTCCCTGCTCCTCAGACACGTCTCACGCCTTGAATCCGGCGCTGCGAGGCGTTGGAATTCCCGGATCATCCACATGACCAGTCACTACAGCCTCGACGCCAAGGGATAACCCATCGCTGTCTGCTCTGTGAAAATCATGATTGGTGTCTGCTTCGCCTCAATGGCGGCAACGATACGTGGCTACTCCGTACAACGCATTCTTTTTGTCAAATCCGATGACGGGGGACCATCACATGCACGTCGCAGAGGACGTGGCGGGACGGGATGCAAAACACCTGATGCTCAAACTCTATTGTATGCTTACTAGGCACAATCCCTCTATATCCCCATCATGTTCCGTTTATGCCATGTCCATGGTCTCTAATGAATGTAACCTGACGCCATCTATCGCACAGTTCGAAGCAAGCTACTGCCAATCTAAACCGACAACAAAGAGAAAAATATACAGCCATGCAGCCAGCAACAACAATTGTGCTCAGTAGTTGAAAATCATCAGGCTGGGATTCAACACCAGCGGCACCAACGCATGGAACCCCAGATTGATAGCGAGCGGCACAATCACGGAAAAGTCGGTAATGGCCCAGTCCGGCGGCGCAAACGCCCCCAGGTACACCATGGCGCCCACGAGCAGCACGATAATCAGGTACATGTACTTGAAGGTCCTGAAGATGCGCGGCATCTCCTGGAAGAAGTTGCTGTCCTCCTTCTCCTTGGACGTGGCACCCCACTGCATGTCGACGTGGAACAGGTGCGCGAGGATGGCGTTGGAAATATGGAACGAGATGCCGCCAAAGAAGACGGTCATCATGGGCATCCACTTGAAGTTCTCGACGAGCGCCTCGAGCAGCGCCTTCTCGCCCGTGCGGTAGCGCACGATGGCCAGCGCAATAGGGCCCGCCGCATTGAAGACGACGATGAGGGAGAGCAGCACGTTCCACGACGTGAGGTAGCTCGAGGCCAGGTCGTCGCGGAACCAGCCGACGATGAAGTAGTTGAGCGCCGTGAGGAACATGGCCGACCCGAGCGCGTAGTACGAGCACATGTATGCCAGGATGGAGATTTTGGACGACACCATGATGTTGGACGTGATGTAGGTGTAGAAGAGCGGCGTGAAGGGCCCCTTGTAGATCCAGCGGTGGATGGGGTGGAATATCATCTCGTTGACGCCATAGGCGTATTTTTGCCAGCGGGCAATCTCGTCATAGATGGTCAGCGACACGCCTTCTTTGAATTCGTTGTCGTGGTAGTCGGCCACGCGGATGATGTTGCCCTTCATCTGGAGGCGCAGCGCAATGTCAAAGTCTTCTGAGACGTGACTCTCAGACCAGTATGGGACGTAGCCGTCTTCTTCAGGCACGCCGACATCTTGAACAGCTGAAGGGGGGCGCGGCCCACGGCGTCAGTACGATTTCATCGCATGGGTTGGGGACTTTTTCTCACCTTGCCACCGGAGAAAGGCATTATGGCCAACAAAGGGGGCTACCTCGCCGGATCCAATCGAGAACCGGATGGAGGAGTATATTAGGTTGGTAAAGTAGGTGATTCCATTCTCAAAGTAATCATGTGTAACCTGCATGACGCCAGTGGAATGTTGCACAATAGCCGCCTCGGGAGAGAGGAACATCTCAGCGGCACCATACAAAACACAGTCCTCAGGCTGTTCAACGTCAGAAAAAACGGTTCATCACGTCATGGGGAAAAAAGAAGGAAGGAAAGCAAAGGGCAGCGTACCACTCGTGTGTCCGAATCTACAATGAGAATCAGCTCTCCGACGCGAATATCACCGTCCGCCCAAGCAAGCGGGTTCTCTTCCAGGACTCGCGCCAAGGCACTCTGATACATCTCTTCCTCCTCGGCATCCGTAATGAGATCCGTCTCTTTGTTGGCCAATCTAGCATCGGCAAGGTCTTGCATGTACGCCTCGACCTTTTGCGAGATATTCAGCGCAAAGTTCATGTTGGACGCCTTTTTGAACTTGCCCTTTCGCACAAAGCCCTCGTCCCCATTATGCTTAGGACGAGCGACCCAGCCGATCCTATTGTCTGTATAAAAGTCCTTGCGGCACCGAGCCTCGTCATCCGTCAACCCGGCCCGCAGACCGTCGTCGTTGATGAAGATGTTGGCCGACCCCCCGTGCGACTCGTAATACGAAATGGCCGCCTGCAGACTGCGCACGGTAGGGATAATGACCGAGTCCATGCCCTCCTTGTAGACTGGCATCTGGATAGTGACCTTGGGCGGGACAAAGCCGTCAGCATAGGCCCGCCTCAGGCACGGCTTGTGTGCAGAAAAGTAGCGCGAGTTGGTGTTGACGCCCCCAATGGGCCCAATCATCTGGAAGATGTTGGTGAAGATGACTTGGAAGAAGAACAAGGAGACGCACATGAGCAGGGGGACGGGGAAGATAAGCGCCATCTTGATCCAGTCGTTGGCGAGGATACACTCCGTCACCAGCTTCCCGACGTATACACCGCACAGGAGGCACAGGGACAGACACATGGCGCAGCCGATGAAGAAGGCCGATGCGCGGGCGACTGGCCTCGCGACAGACTCTGGCCGCTCTATGGCGGTATTCTTCTCTGAGACGTCCTCGCTGCTGCTCAACTGCATCAGGAGACCCGGCGTGGTGATGCCAGCTGCTGGGGTCGCCGTTCCGATCGGGCTGGATATACCGGAGTCGTACAAGGTTGACGGAGCGCGGCTCGGCATATGTAGGATATTAACGGGCAGTCTGCCTTCTCCCCAAACCTGCCAACAACGGTTAGCCCTTTGTAATGTCATGTTTTCTTTTTTGTTATAGCGGCTTGACAAGTCGTACCCAAGCGAGCAGCTTTTCTTCTATGTGGGTGGCTTGAGGAACAATGTGGACAAGATCATCGTGCCAGACGAGAATCAAGCGCTCTTGTCTGAATACACAGGCGTACTGGAACTTCTTTACCGTGGCAGGCTGTGCAAGGGCCAATGAGTCGAGAACTTGAATCTGAGACCCGTCCTTGAACTTCAAATCAGACTGCCCGGGCAACAAGGAGGCGAGAATGCCCTGCAACATCTGCGGGCGCATGGTAATGGCCACATGGAGATTCAGCCGGATGACGGCACCGAGGAGAATGGGGTTCAGTGTTTGTGACGCAATGTAGTTGCCGCGAGATCTTCGCAAGAGCACGCCAGAGCAGTCTTCCTGAGTCGTGACGGACTCGGGGGGGATCCAGCCACTGGCTACTGCTCTATTATGTAGGTACGTCACCATCTGTCAGAATGTCAGATGGTTGATTCTCTTGCGTCAACGTAAGTTTTTCCCCTTACTGTTCTGAAACGAAAGTCATCGTGGTGGTTGGCGTTGTAAGGGGAGTCTTGCCCTGATCTCTGCGGCGAAGAGTCAATCGAGCTCGCAGAGATTGTACAAAACGATCTGTTTCGCGCCATTGATGGCTCGATACCATGAGCAGACATACTTGGAGAAGCATCCATATTTTCCGTTGAGCTGGGGTTTTTTTTTTTTCAGCAATTCGTGAGGGTGAAAAGCTATGATACAGCAAAATGGCCGAAATTGGTGCAAGACTCTCGACTCTCAGCCTACTTCAGAGGTGTCCCTCTCTAGGAGATGCCCAGCATATATTTTGGAAAGCTTCAATCTGAATCTGTATTAACAAGCATTTCCAGGAGAGTAATTTGGGTCTTGGACGCTTCTGTATGTTTCTGGATGCGTATCTGGCAACAGATAGATGGCACGGTCTTCGGCATCCACCGGTCGGCATTAATACAATGAAATACAGGAAGAAAGCTGCCAGGGTCTCCACGGAACGGTAGATCCGTCCAGCGCTCACCGAGAGAAGGAAAAAATCTTTTTTAAAAAAAACCACACCTGCCAGCATCTTGTCGCAATATCACGTCGCTGACCTATGCCGCCTGGTCGGGCTGCGGGCATCCCAACTTGGAAACATCACAACCAGCTTCATCTACGAAGATTGAAGTGGACACCCTCGACAGGCCCCAGCGCCACCATGCACCGTGCCTTGCCAATTGATGACCCCGGGGCGGACGGGGTCTCGACTAGCCTCTGACGAGCAGACATCTCTGGCCGGACCAAAGATGCACCTGCGGCTTCTTGGCTTGGCGGCGTGGTCATGACCAAGTCCCTGGATAGCCTCTGCAACTGCTACGAACCAACAAAATCGCCAGACACCTGGGTAACACATGCCGGCATGTCACGCCCAATACACCACAGCTGCGGCGCCCTTTATGCGCAATCTGGGCGGGACGCGGGCAGGTGTTGGTGCCGCGGCGTGGGCATTTCCAACAGCCCCCAAAGCAACGCAATATCTGCGACTCAGCCCATCGCACAAAACCCATGGCAAAACGGTTACGGCTGACTAGCGGCTGCAATTCCATTCCATCCCCTCGACCGTTTCTCACCGGCGGTCAAATCTCCCCTCGGTCGGTTCATCAACCCGAAGCTGTCTAGGCCATCGGCCTTTGTTGTTTGGCAAAACTCTCAGCCGCCGCTCAACTTGCTGTGTGGCGAGCTCAACTCGGCTGACAACACATCGGAGCTGTTTCCCCAAAATGCGACTCTGCCCGCAAGCATACCATCTGTAATAATTGCCGGCCACCACAAGAGGGTACGATAATGAGGGTTGTTGTTGGCTGCCGCTGTGGGCAATACGAGGACCAGGGGCAACGCATCGAGGTTACATCTCCGACAGCAATGTTTTCCCATCCAAACCCAACCACCCCGAAGCTCGTTCCCGTGGACTTTGTTTGGCAACGCACATCCATCAGCCAGTTGTCTCGATCCGGAATGTCTGCCTCGTCTCATCGCAGAGTTGCTCGTTCTTCACCACGGCAGTCAACCCAGCGGCTCGGCTTTTCAAGGCAGGCTTAAGGTTCGGCCGCATATCGACCCGCAGTTTGGACAAAGATCGTTTTGGGGGATGAACCTGACGACCGTTTCATTTTTTTCAGCCTAGAGCCAATACTGAGCACTCCTAATCTACACGTGTCGGATGTTCCGTGTTCATGATAAGGGAGATGACGGCCTTTACCACCGGAGCCTCCTCCGCTTTTTGGTGCCATGACATTGCGTATAGCTATGGAGGAAGTCAGCAGAGACTCTGGATGAACATATCTGTGACCAATTGGCGCTGCACGAGGGCCTAGGGTGCCTCTACGGCTCAAGGAGCCGGCAAGAAGTAATGCATGCTGCTGGAAATCGCCATGTCATCCGTTATCAAGCATCTCGATATCTGACAGACTGGATGCAGCTGGTTTTCGTACCGCCAGGCCCATGGTTATTCAGCTCCGTCTAGGACATCTTACGCGCATTTCAGCCTTCAAAACGTACTTGTCTTGGCTTCGGACGGTGGCTCCTATGTTCTCCTACATGTCTCATGTAAAGCCTCAGAAAGGTTCTCTGCAATCACCATCTCCCATGCTAGTCACCGCGAGCCAGTCTAAGTCTATCGAGACTGGGCGGTTCAAATTGCCAAGACAAGGTGCTGAGATCGATATGATATATTACGCCATCTCTTCCATCCTGTCAATTGCTACACAAGGCTAGTCTACCGTCCCTGTGTCTCTAAACCAGGGGGGACGCCACGATATGCAGGTCAGTACCAGAAATATGGGCATCGCCACCCCTGCCCAGCTGTCAGAGCCGACAGTATTCGGAAGGTGTATATCTTGACTTATCAGCCTGATAGCATTAGGCCCAAGGTTTTGAAAACCCTCCCATACGATTATCTGGACCGGGCAATACAACACCCCGTCGTGGAAAACCTGCTTAAGCCGTCATCTAGAGTGGCATCCTCAGTGTCATGACACTACAGCAAACCGGATTTGCGGAACCATCACGTCGGCATGTCCGTCTCAACGAAGCCGTTCATGAAACTCAAGAATCTGGCATTGCAAACAGTCACAGAGGGCCATCGTTCTCGCCCTCCATCTTTCAAAACCAGGGCGTCCCGCTTCCTCGCATGGATTGCAGCTGATAACGCCCTTCTGCCGCTCACCTACTGCATACAGATAATGGCGTGCGGGCTCCTAAGAATAGACCAGCCGGGTCGTATCTCTACAGGTTGCTGCTGATATTTCTCGACCACGGTCGGAATGAATGCCTGGTCATGCTTCGGGGGACACTGCATGCGCACAGTCGGCATGGTCAGCCCAACGCTGCGCTCGCTGCATACGCGAACCTGCAGGCTGGCATCTCGCGCTGCCCACCGCAGACAGCCTTGCCGTCTGTAATGTCGCTCGGAGAGAATCCGTCTTCACCGCGCCTCGACCCATCACCACATGGCACGTTGAAATGGAGTCGATCGCGCGGCCCGCCCGCTCCAAGTGTGTTCGCGAATCATCGAATTACCAGCCTTCTCGCGCCCAGTTGCTTACGCTCGTCGTCCAAGTAAACTTGATGCGGATGACGCCACTCCTGCTTTCCATCGATCCGAGCAGGGGGGTCGGTGCCAATGGGAGAGCTGAGTGCAGCCATCGCTGGGCAGCGACTTGGGCCAGAAAACTACATATGTATGTAGTTGGATGAGAAAGCGCAGCTCTTCATCCCATGTCATGCTGTGCGACGCCAGCAATAAACTTCTTGTCAAGTATCGTCAAGATGGAGAGTTGAGAGTTGCCGTGGAGGCCCTTTTTTTTTTTTTTTTTTTTTTTTTTTTTTTTTTTGTTCTCCTTTTTTTTTTTTTTTTTTTTTTTTGTGTTTTTTTTTGGTAAAAGTCGTCTTGCAGCCGAAAGGTAAATATTGTCCTGGAGCTGCTCGGCTCTACCGCACTTCTCGCCAGTAGGCCTTTCACCACTGGACATCGAGCATCGTCAAGATGAGCAACGTGGACAACATGTCTGAAACGCCACCAGACGAGGGACCGTCCTCGGCACCCCGCAGGGCAGTCAAGGTTGTCATCAACAGTGACTTCGCAGCATCCTCGTCGGCACTCGACGTCCCAGCCAGACCATCCTCCGTCATTCCCCGCGACTTCTCGTCGCTGGACATTGCGTCCAGGCGAAGATTCAAGAGCTACCGTCTGCGCGGCGAGTTCGAGAAGCCATGGCTCGCAGATCCGGCCATGAACAAGACAAAATGGAACAACTGGATCGTGAGAGGCTTCATCCTTCTCGGCCTCATCCTCGCCGGCGTAGCGTGCGTCTTCTTAGTCTGGCCGTACAAAGACGGGCCTGTAAGTTGTGTCTCCTCTGTCCATCTCACGAAAGCACCCGGTAACAAAAGGCTTCCTTCCTAGTATTGCCTCGTCTACGAAGACCACTTCACCTCCCTGAACAAGGATATCTGGTCGCACGAGGTGCAGCTTGATGGCTTCGGCACAGGCAGCTTCGACTGGACCACCAGCGACGCAAAGAACTCGTACGTCGACGCCGAAGGCCTGCACATTGTTCCCACCCTCACCAACGAGTCCACGCCCATCACCAACAACGACCTCTTCGCCAACTACACCCTAGACCTGACCAAGGACGGCAGCTGCACCAGCACCGCCAACACCTCCTGCATCACCACCTCGGACCCCAAAAAGGGCGCCATGATCCCCCCCATCCGCTCCGCCCGCCTCTCGACAAAGGGCAAGAAGAGCATCCGCTACGGCAGAGTGGAAGTCGTCGCCAAACTCCCCAGGGGCGACTGGATCTGGCCCGCCATCTGTAAAGCCTCCCCCCCTTGCCCCCCAAAGAGTTCATCTAACAAGCCTCCAAGGGATGATGCCCGAGGCCTCCACCTACGGCGAATGGCCTCGCAGCGGCGAGATCGACATCACGGAATCGAGAGGCAACTCGCGCGCCTACACCGAAGGCGGCCGCAACTACTACTACGGCACCCTCCACTGGGGTAAGCGACGGTTCCTCACCACTCCTCCAAATTCCACAAGCTAAACATCCGCCCAACAAGGTCCCACGGCCGAAAAGGACAGCTACTGGCGCACCACCAACGCAAAGATGCTCCGCCGCGGCGACTTCTCGCGCGGCTTCCACACGTTCGGCATCCAGTGGACCCCCGGCTACATCTACTTCTACGTCGACAGCCGCGCCCACCAAATCATGTTTGTCGGCTTCGACCGCACCCGCCCGCTCTACGACCTCGGCCGCTTCGCCAGCATGGCCGAGAACCAGACGCTGCTGGCGAACCCGTGGGCCATGTCCAACTCCACCACTGGCAACGCCCCCTTCGACCAGAGCTTCTATCTGATCCTCAGCGTGGCCGTCGGCTCCAAGAACGGCTGGTTCCTGTATGTCCTTCCCCCCCCAATTTCCCAGCTCGAGAGTCTCCATGGAACTTACTCTTTGTTTTGCAAGGGACCACGTTGGCGACAAGCCCTGGATCGACGGTGCCAAAAACGCCCAGTGGACCTTTTGGGATGCCGCCGCCAAGTGGCTGCCGACCTGGGGCGAGGGCGCCGAGCGCGGCATGACGGTGAGATCCGTCAAGATGTGGCAGGCCGGGCAGTGTGGCTCGCCGAACGAGCTTTAGGACCGGACACGGAGCGAGGCCGCTATAATCATGTGCGGGACCAACGTATTCGGGCGTCGGGTTGGTTGACTAAACTGGGTTACATTGTATTTTCTGGAAATGGCATTCGGGCATCCTTGCTTGACAAGGTTCCAATCACAAAAAATGTTAGATCTTGTTGTGGTGAGACTAATAAATAATGAATGTCTTTGGCCACAAGCGCGTAGTAAGCACGGACAAGGCAACACTGTGCCCGCATCTTGATGCTTGGCAGAACAACAAACACAGGTTCAAAACACAATGACTAAAAACTCCTTACTGCCGCCCCCTCCTGTATATCTATAACGTGTACCCGAATAGAGCAAAACTGCGGCCGCCATGGCTACCATTTGGTCTGGCACAAGTACGGCCCCCGACAAAATGACCTTCCATAATCCAATAACAATATTCTCAATGTTTCCAATACAAGTAGGGGTATAATCGTCTCATGCCTTCTTCACCTCTTTCCCTGCACGCCGTTCTCAGCCGCCTTTCGAAACAACCTCTTCGTGCCGCCAACTCTACCCAAATCACCAAATCTATTCCTCTCCTCGGGTGGGGGAATCCTCCTCTCAACACTAACTTGACGAACCTTCTCCTTAACACTCTCCACCCAAGCTTTGTTCTCTTCACTCATTTCAACCTTCTTGCCTGTTGGCCCGGCAAGACCAAGGAATGAGCTATCATCTTCAAGCCAGCTGAGACGAGACCCGGGTCTGGAGCGAGTTGATTCCGATGATGATGGCGTATCAGCAGGCTGGGTGGCTATGGCGGGTGTCTTGGGTCGCAATCTTGGCAGCTCGCTGTTAGCGGCACCAATGCTTCTCCTTGTTTTGCGAATATTGAGCGGTGTAACGGGGGAATGCTCAGATAAAACCGCAGCAGCCGAGGCTGGACGGTCTGGTGGGCTCGATTCCATCCCCATCGCAGATGGTGTAGAACCGCGCGGGACATCTTGAACTTCAATCCTGGCAGCCTTTTCTTTTCCGGCCGAGCGACTCCCATGATGGCTCGCGTACTCCTTCAAGTACTCACTCAAGTCAGCCCACCCGCCGCCAACTCGGACCATGACACGTTCACCATGCTCGCCAACACATCGAATGAAGAGCTTGATAGGTGGTTCGCCGTTCGACCGGGACAAATGATAGACCTTTATTTCCTGTTGGCCCCTTGTGGGGCGCGGTCGTGTGCTTCTTGCCGGCGACAGGGTGAAAGAGGGTGTCGTAGTGCGAGACGACAGGCCTGATGTGCTCCTTTTGAACATCTCCTTGGATGGTTTCTTCTTAATCCGAGGTAACTGTAAGTCCGGGGGGTTCAGGTTGACAGCAGGCGTCTCCGCTGATAACTTGATCTTGGCCGGTATTGACTCAATAATATCACTAATCTGTTGGCGCAGCTGCTTGTCCCCAGTGCTGTCTCGTCGATACGTGGGCCCAGCTGCTTCGGACACTGACATAGAATCATCGAAATCAAAGACAAATGAGCCTTCAACAAGCGTCTTGCCATACATAGAGCTGTCATCTTCGGGCACTGACGTAATGATAGGGCTGTCGAGTAATCCATTTGGGGGTGAAGAGTCCCTCGTGTCGTCCAGAGGAAGTGGTGGCGAGCTGGGAGGGCTGTCATCAACAAATTGGGCCTCGCGGATCCGATCCCGAGGCACTGGGGGAGAAGCTGATACTTCAGGCAAATCACTGGTCAGATCGAATCGGCTTGTGTCTCCGTCTCCATGCATCATCACAAAGCTTTCGAGGGATCTGCTATGATGTGTAATGCTTTTGTGAAGCCGCGGTAGGTCTGCTTCAGATGCTCCTTCCTCCTCTTCGTCCACCGGCGACATAGTCCTGGTAATGTGCGACATGTCGTGCTCTATTAGCGAGTCATTGTCACCAACAAATATTGATTGGTTAGCCTCGGCTGAAGATTCTGCCGCAAGTTCGGAATCAAAGGATCCTTCATCAGATGGAGTTCTCGGGCCGTTATCTTCAATGTACTGTGGTTCTCTGGCAACATGGCTAGATAGGCCACCACTAGCCGACGTCTGGGGTACAGCACCATCCTTGACACCTGATGAAACAGGAATGACGGATGTACTACTAGGCTTCGGAGAAATCGGTGGCATGATTGCGACCCCAGAGTCATCTGTGGGCAGGTCGCTAGACTCAGATAATGTGCAGTCGATGATCTCCTTAGCAGCTTGTGCTAAAGGTGACTTTGGAGATTTTTGTCTTTCTGCAGACCTAGACCACTCTGTTTCGCAGATCTTTCTCTCGCAAGCAGCCACCCACTCACTGTAGCTGCGCTCAACGGTTTCCATACGATCCAACCAGCTGTCTGGAATTGTGTCGTCCATTCCTTCCAAAGTATCAAGCATGTAATCCAATGCTCTGCCAGGAGTTGCGACCTTCTTGATAAGAACTTTGTTCATGACCTCAAAGTCACTACGATTCAGTTTCGGTTTCTCGACAACAGCCCCTCTGCCATCAACCTGAATGGACCTTCTAAGTGGCTTAGAAATAGCAGTCCAGCCAGCCTTGACCCCAGCCTCGGCGTCCTCGAGGGCGTCAAGCAAGGACGGAACACGTTGCAGAACAGCTAGACGGCTGCTCCAGATTCGCAGCAATTGGTTGAGTCTGGAGATCTTTGGTAGTGTCTGGACGACAATTGTGGTGACAACTGCAGAGAGGTCCTCCATCTTGGTATAAGTAGAGGTAAGAGGTATTCCCTTGCTTGATATTAACAGTGGTGTATTCGGTCTCGAAAGGGGTAGGATGTGGTTCGTTAGGACTTGGCTCTTGATCTCTTCCAGTGCCAAGCCATCCATATCTCGGTGTATCTCTTCAATTCTTCGCTCGTACAAAGCCACCTCTCGAGCGTGTAGGCTGCCAACATACTCGCTTCCATCAATCTTTGGCACGTTGGCTTGGAATGACAGTCTTGGCAGTGTGTTGTTGGGAGTCAAAAACCCAGTAGAGGCGCTCTCGAGAGGCCACTCCCAGCCGGAAAGCTCGTCAATCCACTCCCATATTCTTTGTGAAGCGATCGCTGCTCGCATAGCAAAGTCTCGCTCGGCAGCAGACGCGCCATCCAGGCAGCCTCGCAAGGCCCCGTTGCCTGAAGTCAAGGCCTCGACGGCTGTGGTTGGGCTCAAATGGGAGAAGATGTCATCTCCCGCGCGAGATCGGGCGGGTGACTGCGCGACGAGGGAGAGCCTCTTAGGCTTCAGGAGGAACGGCGGGTCGGTCATCGTGTCTTGTCGAGGATGTCGTCGATGGCAGCGATGGTTGGATGACTTTTGCAAATCAGCATCGACGCAATGGCGGCATGATCAGTTCATGACCCTGGGGAGATGGGAATGTTGATGCGAATTGAAGTATCGATGCACATAGTCGAGTGCTCTTTGAGGACGTCTGCCTGGACGTGGTCTCGTTACGTTTGCAGAAACAAGCAGTCGGAGCACAGAAGAGAATGTGAGACACCTCCCGTACAATGGCTCCAACGCAAGGCAATACAAGACAAAAAAGGGCAACGCAGAACAGGAATGCCAGTCGAACCCCGACAGGTGACGGCCACCTGCTTAGCCCCGAAGGTTGACGGGAGGCGCGTGCGTGCAGGGCGATCGGGCCGCTGCGCTGCCAGGTCCAAGTCTTTTGTTGTCGTCTGATGATTCAGCTGTGAGGTTAGCTTTGGGCTTCGGATGAGGCGCCGCCAAGTGGCCAGACGCGTCTGGTGGGGGGGGGATGGATAATGATTGGGCGGTGCCTTGGGTTTGCTCGTTGAATTGCTCCTTCGGTCCAGTCTGGTTGGAGGAGATGGGACAAAGGAGGTAATAGGCAAGTGGGCTAAGCTGGTAGAAAAAGAGACAGAATAGAAAAATGAACGAAAGCGGCCAAGGGAGAGTGAAAAAAGAGGGTGGGTAGTGTGCTACCAGGGAACGGATTTTGTTAGCAATTGAGTGAATGTGAGCCGAGTCGAAGCGGAGATATCGAAGCACAAGTCGAAAGGGAGAAGCAGAAGCAGGAACAGAGAAGAAACGTTGAGTGAATGTGAATTGCAAATGACGAAAGGAAGGAGCGAAGGGTTGAGGACGTCAGGAGTCGACGAGAAGACGAGAAGGAAAGAAGAGACCAGTTGGCGGAAATGAAAAATGCCACCTGCACCCGCGCTTTCCTCCGTAGATTGCACTCGTGCCATACATGTACGCACCGGTCAACAATTCGATTATGAGGCCTCAGTCCTTCTGTCCCTTTTCTTTCATCCGCCCGCAACCACGCCCGCGCTTCAATGCAAGTGATTCGACACTATCGATCCGGGTCCTCTTGCTGTCCGACCAACCGTCCAAGAGCTACCTAGCGTCGTCTTTTTTTTGATTGTGCTGCCTGCTTGATGTCTTCAATCTGGAGTAACTTGGCTCAGGGGTTCAACACGCCATCTCGGCTATCAGGGGTTCGCAGGCGGGTCTCGGAGACGCACACGCACAATTAGGGCGAGTTTGGCAGGCAAAATACGTAATTCCATGCATGGAAGATTGACGTGCAGGATGCAGGGGAAAAAACAAGAACAAGAAGGACGTTTGGCAAAATCAACAGTGACGAGATTGAAGCGTCGGTGCCGTTTCAAACCCCTCTCAGCCCCTTTTGTTTCACGCCGCACATCATGGAGCACATCGTGGAATCGTCGTAAGACATAACACATCTTTCGTGGGCCACATTTTAAAGTACGTACTCCGGAGGCGCCCCGCCTTTGCCGCATTCCTGTAAGCCCTCCAGCAGCAGGCAAACGAAGCCGTGACACTGAGAACCCACGTACGACATGGATGATGCCTCTACGGGGTCCGCAACGACGTTGATAGCCGTTAGCCTGCATAAACCCGGAGAGATGCTCAAACACAGTGGAGCAGATTGTCACAAGGAGACTTTATGCAATGAAGTGGAAACCTGGTCAACTCAACCGCGCTCGGGACATGATAGAGAAGCTTGGGACACGCGCCGCACCATCATCATAGAGCTATTAAATGACTGCTAACTAATGATCAGTCGACTTGTGGCAGAACAAAAATGTGAGCGATTATGGGTACTACCAACAGTCTACTTTACCAGACGAGAAATGGACATGGCACTGTGGGTTCAAATGTGCGCTCGAATGTTCCAAACACGTTTTTTACCACATTAGACATGATATCAAGTAGTATCAACATACAGACCACACTGACTACTAAACAAGGGATGCCAGTCATTTGTTGGTAGCACACAAGGCCTGCAACATATTTGCGATACCTACCCAGGCATATACAGGGTAGCTGGCGTACGATCCAAAACATCAACATGAGCAAAACATCATGCAAACGTATTATCCCAACCATGTGAAGACGTCTGCCTTTCGAATCGATAAAGGCACACCCATAACGCAACTCTCCTACACCTAAAGAATTTGTCCAAACCCATGCCAGCAATCAGTCTCTTTGAATAGTCCGCACAAAAACACCAGTCTTCTGGCTCGACAGGCAAGTCTCACCCCCCCCTTTTCAGATAACCCAAGAAGCCACCTATGCTCCGCCAGCCGGTCACTGGTATCGTATACCAGCTCTTACGCCACAGTTGCACAAGGGAAGACTACCCATGGTAGCAACTACTCCAGACAGTGGCAAATGATAGAGCTACACAACGTCACAAGCAGACACAAGACAGAGTGATTGCATCAAGAGTCATTTCTCATTCCTTTTGACCGATAGTACACTTAGCGCCGTGAATGCATCCATACATGACCAAAACAAACGGACCGTCCCAAAATAATGACGGAAAAAAATTACAAAACACTAGCCTCCAGCTGCACGGCCTCGACGGCCATGTTCGTGTCCCCTTCATTGTCCAACGCCGCTAGATCTAGCGTCTCCTCCATCAACTTTGCCGTGTTGGCATTGTCAAACAATCCCGCGGCCAGATCCTCGCCCCCGATGGCGCTGGGGTTGGGATTGGGATTGGGGTTGGAGCCGGCGTCGGGGAACTGCAGCCACTGGTCGACATCAAAGTCGGTGCCGGCGACGGCGTTCCAGTCGAATTCGTCGTGGCCCTGCATGAAATCGAGGTCCATTGTGTCGAGGTCGACGAGCTGCGGTTCCGACTGGCCGCTCGCGCTGGGCGTGAGCTGCGCCGAGTCAAAGTCCGTCTGGGGCGGGGAGTTGGTCGAGAGCTCGAGGGCCGCGGCGTTGACAGTGGCCGGCGGCGGCATGGGCATGGTCCTTAGGGGCGGCCTGGGCTTCTCGGTGAAGAGGGACTCCGAGGCCGTCATGTACGGCAGGTTGTCCGGGGGTGGCGTGGTCTGGGCGTTGAACTCGGCAGGCAGGTCCGCCTTCATGGCAGAGAGGGTCTGGTGGCCGACGTTGGTGTTGATGTCGATGGCGGCCTTTCGGAGGGCGGCGTCGAGGAAGCCCGTTGCGTAATCGGCGGCGGCGTAGATCTCGCGCAGCTTCTCCATGACACGCATGCACTGGCGGAAGCCTCGGGTGGCGCGGTCCCGGGCCTGCGAGGAGGGCGACTTCATCTCGAGGAGGTGGATGATCATGGCGGGGAGGATGACGGTGACGCCCGTCGTGGGTAGGAACTTTTCCAGCCGGAGGTGCTGCAGCTCGGTGGCCATGCGGGTGATTTGGGAGGCGGCGTCGCGGACGCGCAGACGGGACATTTCCTGGACCTGACGAGATGTAGTGGGCGCTTGGGTCGGCGACGAGGGTAGGAATTGGGGCCGGTGGAGGGCCGAGATGGTGGTGTGGTAGACCATGTGCAGGAGCGTTCGTTGGACGGCAATGGTCGACCTGCCGTCTCTGACGTCGAGGGGGTTCAGGGGTCGGTACTGGCAGACATCCGGGAGGGAAGCGGCCCAGGCGCTGAGTTCGAGGTCGACGGTGTTGACGCTGTCCACGTTGTCCATCTGCTTGTTGGGGAACAGCATCATGGTGCTGTTTGTCGTGTTCTCGGGCTTCATCTTGTCACGGATAAGCACCGAGTACTGCGTCTTGAGCATGTGGCTGATGCAGAGACACAGCTTCGCCTTGGAGATACACATGGCGGCCAGCTCGCGCTGCATACCGACGTCTCGCACGAGCGTGCATTCGGGGGGGACAACACTGATGCCCTCGGCAAGGGGCTGGATGTCGAAATCGCTCTCCACGAGCATGGGGACGTCAAAGTCCTCGTCCTTGATGCGGGTCGGACGGCGCATGCCGAGGGCAATGAGACGATCTCGCATGAAGCACGACCACCATATGCGTTTCCACAGACGCTGCTTAGACGTGGACATGGACGTTGACCCAGGGTTGCGGTGCAGGCCGATGGTGTGGGCGAGAGAAATGGCAACGCCCATCCAGTGCCAGGTGTCTTTTTGGTCGTCGGGGGTCTCGTACCAGTATGTCATTTGCATGAGAGACTGGACGAGCACGAGGCGGTCTTGTTCATAGTCAAAGTCATACAGGAGCTAGCCCATGTCGGTCAGCACAGGAAATACTCGTCATGTCACGGCGCTGTTTTTCAAGGGGGGGAATTCACGAAGGAAAAAAAAAAGAAACATACCCTCGTCTTCTGGAAAAACGCCTTTCTAGCAGCCTTTCTTGACGAAAAGCCGGCCTCCTTCAAATGCTTGATATCCACAAAGGCCGTCGCCGAAAACATAATACTCTGGTAGAGCAACAAGCTCGTCTGGCCGTTGACGCCATCCCTGCGATCGACAATGCTCAAGAAGTGGTGCAAGTCGATCAGCGGCATGTACGGATAGACGTACTCGATGTAGCATTGCAGCAGCGCATTCTGCAGCGTAATGTTGGGCAGCGTCAAGGCGCCCTTGAGTGCGAGATACTGCACATCCTCGGGGGCGATCTTGGCAGGCAGCGGCCTCACAAACGCGGGAAGCTGGGATCCGGCATCGGGGAGTTCGAGCGAGTTGAGGAACTGCGCCGTGCGGCCGTTTCCATAGGAGGAAGTCTAGACTCGTTTGTCAGTAACGGCTTGGGAGGGGGCGTGTACCAAACAAAAGGCCGTACCTGGCTGACGATGCTGTCATGGCGATATCCGGATCGTTGATCTGTCGAGTCGAGCACGGTCAGCTTACTGGGCGATGGCTTGGCTGAATGCGCCTAGGGGGTTTGGCCGTCATAATTTCACACGTGGCTCGTCTTTCAAGTGTGCGCCCACCCTCCTTTTTTTTCCTTGCGCAACGCCACGAGCAAAAAAGAAAAGTAGATTTTGTCCAAGCCAATTCACATGTGAAAAGAGCAGACGCTGGGCAAGAAACTCGACATGTTGATCATGTGGGGCAGAGGCACGAGGGGCAAATTTGGGGAATGTGGGGCGATTGGACTTTGAATGCGGAGAGTCGGTGCGGAAGAGGCATCCGCAGCCCGTTTTTTGTGCAAACGAGGCCCGTGGTGACCATCGCGAGCGAGGTGAGTGGAGGTGAGGGAGACCAGTCCACACCGAGCGGGTGGTCAAGGATGAAAGGGGAACTCTCCCCGTGCGCCACCAGGGCATTCCCAAGAGGAATACACACAAACACACACACAAAAAAAAAGGGGGGGAGGAGGGGCTTTTGCGTCAAAACTTACAGAGCATATGCGGCACGTGGCCGTCACCATTCTTGGGCAACAAGGGCGTCGCTCCATCGGGGCTGCCTGACGAAAAGGCAGACACGCTGCCGGTCCGGTGTAGGTGCGAAATGTCAGGGTTGCTCAGAGACAGCGGCGGCGTGGCCAGGGACGTCGAGCCCGGGGCGGCGGTGGCTTTGGCGCGCAGCTGTGCCTCGGCTGCGCCCGGTCCCACGGCGCTGGGGGTGACGAGGTTCTTTCTGCAAAAAGTTGAAAAATGCGTCAGCTTGAAAAGAAAGCATCAATTGGGCATGTTGGGACGCCGAGGAGGAATTCCGCCTGCCAGCGGGCCAGACCACTTGCTCGTACGGAGGAGTAGTAACCGCTTCACACAAGTCTGGTACCAGGCGGCATGTACAGCCACCGAAGCGCAGGCTAGTGGCACTGAGGCCCCCCCGGTAAAAGCGGATGGGGCGGGTACGTGGCCACATTGGCAGGAAAGCAGCAGGCAGGACGGGCGAACGGGGCATTTCCGGGGGCGCCGGAGCGGGCAGTCGGATCAAAATGCAGCTTGGGGCGGGACTCTTCCCATCTCGACTTACTTTCGCCGACGGCTCTCCTGCACGATGCACTGCGACGAGGTTAGCTTGCCAAGCGTCCAGAAATGAAAAAAAAAATTAAGAATTAGGAATAAAAACAAGGTAAAAACAGCAAGCGTGTGCAGCCGTCCAAAAGAAGAAAGAAGTCAGAGTCGGGCTCGCTCACCTCGACATTGTCCCAGCGGCAATTGCCACAGGGCGCTCCCTCGACCACGTCGCAGCGCACCTTGCGCGCTCGACACGATACGCAAGCCCGGGCGGCCCTGCGCTTGGTGACCTTTTGAGGGCCGCTGGACTCGTCGCCCGCCGAGGCTCTCTTTTTGCTGTTGCTCTTGTCGCCCGAGTCTGAGTGCGACGAGGCCGGCGAGGCGCCGTGGATGGATTCCGCCATTGTTGTCTCTCGCGCCCTCCTGTCTGTCGATGGTGATTTTCCAAGATGTATTTGATGCGGCCAATTTATCGGCCGCGATTCAATACATGTAGCGTCCCCAAAAAAACAAAAGGTTAGGGGGGGGGGGGTATTCCTTGCAGGTCGATAGGCCGTTGGAATTGGAGACCCGTGACGCCTCGGGGTGCTAGATGAGTCCTTTAGTTGGCGCTATTCTGCTCCGGGGATGCTGCTCGCCGTAGCTTCTCATCGAGTCTCGAAACGAATTGGCAAAACGGGCGTGGCGGTGAATTGCCAAATGGTCAATTTTCGGGTGCTGGAACGGTTGCTAGTGCAAAAGTGTAAAAGGTGCTCCGTATAAACGGCCGCGAGTCGACACGATTTGACAAGACAAAAATTCCAGGAGCGGAGAGGGTCCAAGAGATGAAGGAAGGATAATGCCAAAGGAGAGCAAGAGAAATACAAAAAGTTAAAAAGTAAAAAAAGGGATAAAAAGTCTCCTTTCTTACAAGGCCGGCAGAATAAATCCGGGGGTGGGTTCCGGGGGGCGTGGAATGCTATTATATCTGACGAGCCCTCGAGTCCTGCGTCTTGACGTGGGATTGCGCCTCGTTCTCCAGTCCCGGAGGCCCGCACGCCTGGACGAGGTGCGAGGCCGGAGTGGAGGTGGCATCAAGGTGGGATGTGGGGATGCGTGGGGATCCGACGTGAAATGGCACCGTGACATGGCTCCCTTCACCTTGATCGGTATTGGCTGCCCTTTTTTTTTTTTTTTTGCCAGTGCCTGGGCGACTTGATTTTATTTTTTTGTCCTGGCCTCTGGTGCCCGAAGCCTCCGTGCCCTTTGTTGAGCTGCGATGGATGACGGAACGACTCGGCCGTCTAGAGTGGGCGTCATCGCTGCCTCTCGTCTCGTCTGTCTCGTCTCTAGATGCTGTCGATCTGATCAATGGTATTTCAATATTGACAGGCGTGCTGCTGTTACCAAAAAACTAGCGGCTACCAATTGGTCATCATGGCGGCTGCTCCACCAGACGAGGCCCTCCAACATCCGGTGGAAGTGGCGCTCCCATCCGAGTGCATGGATCGCCGCTTCTTTTCACGGTGAGCTGCAGTCGAGAGGCGCTCATCAAGGGGCGCAAGGGTTCCGCGTCCCGTCTTCACCGTGGCCATGGACGGCATGGCGGAACGTGTACGCTCACTGCGCCGTCGCCGTGGTCCGTGGACCGTGATGGCCGCCTCGACCTGTCCGTCTTACATACACGTGCGCTCGTCAACCTGCGTTTGGAGACTGGATTCTCCATGACCGTATCGAATCGATGACACCTGCCGAGCCCCCAAGCCAATACATCCCAGGTGCCAGCTCCAACTCCCGCCCGCCAGTTGACCGTCCAGCTCCAACGAAACACTAGCCCAGCTAGCGCATGGTGTGAAATTCTCCAGCCGCAGTTGGACCAGTCGCTGTCCTGCAGATCCACGTCCGGAACTTGCCTTGAACTCTGTTCAATGTTTGGCTCGCAAGCGCCTCTCGTACCCCATGTTTTATCCCTTTCCAGGGGCCTGTCGCGACTCCAGCAAGCCATCACTGACGTGTTGCGTTTGCATACATGGCACATGGGCAGAAAATGCAAAATATATCAATTAAAAAAAACTGAGGTGCAACATGACCTGCAGCAAGCACCAGTTGGCCTTGTTTGCAGGCCCGTCCGCTGTCGTTGTATTTCCATCAAGCACAAATGCCCATGCCCAAAGGGCCTGGCTGCAGGCCGTTTTCCCAACTCGTACCCCTGCCGTGGTCTGTCACGGGAGACTGCAGACTTTTGCGTGCTTTTCTGTCTTGGCTTTTTTTGGTTCTTTTCTTCAACAGGGCGTGGCGGGCGGCAGGGGCCAAGCTGCTGTGCTCACTCACATGCATGCACATGCATTAAGTGTGTTCAACTATTGCCAGGCGCCATTGGTGGACCAACTCTGCGGCCTGCATATGAAATACAATTTGATGGTCCAAAGGTCAAGTTTTAAAGCTTTCCAATCCAGACACAATTGTCATTGAACCAAGTCCCTTTGTCTGCAGCGCCACGCCCCCTCCCCCGATGCTTGGCATGCCCTCATCAATTCGATGCTGCTGCTGCTAGTAGTAGTAGTTTCAATGTAATCGATGCGGCTACTAGTAGTTTCAACGTAATGAATGGTTACCCTTCGCTCAGACGGAACTGGACCGCATCAAATCAATCTGGGGTAGGGGAAGGGTTGACGCGTCGTCGGCTTGGCTCTGCCTGCGGCCCTTGAACTACACTGCCCAAGATGAGTCAACGAAAGCTGTCGTCGCTCATCACCAGGAGCACCTACACCTGCGAATTTGCATTTATCCGCGCACGAGAACAATGCAAAATGACCCTGTCCGCATGTCGTCCATTCCATGACAATCATGTCTCAAACGCCGTCCCCCCCCTCCCCCGCAGCTCAACCTCAAATCAATAACATCACCACCTCGACCGAAACCCCCAGCTTCCGATCCGATGGTATGCCGTTCCGCGGGGGGGAGGAATCGACAGCCATCACCGCCATACACCCACCCCGTCTTGCATCACCCGGAGCTTCGGGTCGTGCCACCCTCAGAAATCGTCCAGAAATCGACATGCTCCTGCACGCAGAGGGCCGTGAATGACACCCTTTGATATCAATCCCTCATCTCCACCCATCCGGTGACGTGTTGTAGGCCAGCACTCGCAGGAAACATGGACACCAACCGCAAGTGCAGACGCCGTGTCTCGTCGTGAACACCGCCATGCGCTTTTGTCGTCGGCAACTTTCGGACCAGTGGAGCAGCCATCTCATTTTATTCCCAGATGCGGGCACGATGGTGGGCTGAAAGCAGTTGCCCTGTGGCTTGCCCTCGTGAGCGACACCCGTCTCACCTTTTTTTTTTCTGTCTCTTCTTGTTTAAAGCAGCCTGTCCCGCATTTGCAGATCGCATCAAATGGCAAGACATTTGTCCTGCGGGGGGTTTTTTGAACTCTTGATTCCGGCCACCCTGGCCAGCCCTTTAGTCACGCCGTTTTTCTGTCGAGCGGATCCGATGCCGCTGTTATGCTGACTAAGTTGCTCCATGGATTGTTGCACCATTGACTCTTTCTGTAGTTACGTACAAATGGAGCATTCTGTAATGAAGCTACTCTACTCCGTACAAGGGGGATCAACTCCCAGAATTATACATAGATTCCACCACGCGAGGCATTGGAAACAAGATCCAGACACGGTTACCAAGACCCCTCCTCTGGGCTTTTCTGGGTGTAGATGAAATGATGGTTTTCTAATCCCCTATTTTGTCACCGCAAGCGGCGAGCGTCCAGAAAGGGGGGAGGGGCATCTTTGATATTGGCAAAAAGAGACGTCCATCCCACGGACTCGAGCGTCGTATCCCGTGGCCCTGGGAGCATCGCTGCGTGGCCGCTTGCCCTGTCGTCCCGGCCTCGCCTGCGCTGCGACCTCCGGTTCGCAGTGCGTCCATGGATCTTCATCGCCGGCCATGCAGCTCCCGCCCAGACAGCTCCCCACTCCGGATCCGATCCTGCGCCTCACGGAATGCGCAACCACGAGTGGTGAAGAACGTGACGAACCTCCAGTACATACGTACTCCCATCACCATACGACAGCTAGGCGTTGATAGCCCTCGCCTTGGCAGCCATAATGTCGGGGGTCCATGAATGTCATGAAATCGTGAAAACAACACGGCACACAAAGAGCAAATCGAAAAATCAGCCCGTAGAACATTTTGAAAGCTCGGGTAAAAAAACCAACCAATAAACCAGCCTCTGAAAATAATCCACCGCTGTCTTCTCCGGACTTTTCCCCAGACCCCGTTCTGCCCGTGTCCCCAGACGCCTCCCGCCAAGCTCCAGGGTAAACTTGACATGTCCCCTCGACCAGCTCGGTCCCCGACGCGAACCCGTCGGCCTTCCGACCCTCCGAGGGAGATAGCCGCCCACCGAGGCTACCTCCGAGTTCCAGACACGGAAAGCCATGATTATTCCCTTTGTTCCTGCCACGAAACTCCCCTATCCCATTACATTACATTTCCTTCCTCGCGCCGTCTGGCAAGATATTTTCCAAAGAGAAGGTGTGATTTACTCTGCAACTTCGTGTTCGTTCTCGAGGCCGCGCACCGCTGTGAACCAAAGCCCCCGGGTATGCGGGCGCGCAAGGCTTCAAGAAAACACCACAGGACAGCGTTTGCTACCACAAACCTGATACTCGTATCCCACTCTGGCCCCCCTTCCCCCGGACTCACCTATGGATTCTGGGAAAACCTGGAAAAGTATGGAGGAGCGGAGCCGTCCCGGCTGACCGACGGCTGACCGATGAGATTGCCCGCCTCCCCGCATCGGTTTGGCCACGGGGTTGTGAGCATCCACACTCGAATCGACTTTCAGATCGGCCACTTGCCGGGCGTGCATTACAAACTTCATCACCACTGTGGCAACTTGCCTTTTTTCCTTTCAATGTTGTTACTATCAAAGTGTGGGGTATCCTGATATCACTTCTCTACGACATGGCGACACAACAAACTTGAAAACATACATACACACATACAGCGAAAGCAAATGTAACATGTCCTCGACAGTTGATTCAACATGTCGTCGCCTCAAGGGTAGGCACAACGCTATGTAAAGACTATGGCTAACGAATGTCTAGTATGTGCAAGCATGGAAACATGCATTGCCAGATATATATTAGTCGCCCAGTTGTCTTCGCTCAGGCTGGTTTTCCAAAGACAAAGCAAAACAGGAAAAACAAACGCCACCCTGGAGACTCATATCCATTATTGAAAACCCGCTTCCCGGCTCTGGAACTCATTGGCCGAGCTCTCCGCCCTTTCCCTCACATTGCCAGACTCATATTATCGACATGTCATTGCTCTCATCACGGCTCCATATTTTGCCTTCTCTTACGCGCCTCCTTCTCCCTCACAGGCGACCTCGAGCTTCGCTGAAGCAGGAAGGGTTGTAGATGCGCTGCTTGATGTACGCGGTCAAGGCAACATCACCCCACTCCTCCCACTCATGCCAGTAGGCTTCCGGAAGTTCTGAAACACCGTCTCGTCGCGCAGCTTTCATGACCTCGCGGGCAACAATGACGCTGGCCTCGCGGACACGCTCAATCCTGGGATAAATCAAGCCCTTGTGGATTTCCTCAGAGTTCAGTGAGCCGGCCAGGGCCTCAGCCGAGGTGTACACCATGTTGTCCGTGATGCGCGAGGCCTTGGCAAGGATGGCACCGAGACCCAATCCGGGGAAGACATAGACATTGTTGCCCTGGTTGGGGTGGTATGTCACTTCCCCAATTTCACCGCCAACCTTGACGGTGAATGACTGGAATGGGGATCCGGAGGCGAAAATGACAGAACCATCGGTCCACTGTACGGCTTGCTCAAACGTGCATTCTGCCTTTGTGAGGGGATTGCTTAGAGGGAACAGGATAGGACGTCGGCCAAGGCCACCGGCGTCAACCGAAGCCTTCAAAGCTCGGACCACGGACTCGGTGAAGATGCCAAAGGTAGCAGCGAGACCAATCAAGGCACTGGGCTTGACATATTCAATGACCTCTTCCAGAGTACGGAATTGGTGGCCATTGTTGTCAATGCGAGCAAAGTATTTCTTATGCTCTGCTAGGTTATCACCTCGGTCCTTGGTGACTAGGCCTTTGGTATCGACAAGGAAAAATTTGTCGCGGGCTTCGGCCTCTGAGAATCCTCTACGAGTGTAGTACTCAACAAGCTGCTTGGCCACACCCACGCCAGCAGAGCCAGCGCCCATGAAGACTAGACGCTGCTCCTCAATGGGGACGCCAGACAAGTTGCAAGCACCGATGTATCTAGTGATATGTCAGTCTAGGTGCTTCCGGGAGCTGTGCGGAAAGACATCATGTTCGAGTGAACGTACCCGCCGAGAACCACGGCACCGGTCCCCTGGATGTCGTCATTGAAAGCTCGGTGTGTGTTTCTGTAACGATCCAGGTAGTTGAATGCCTTTTCACTCTCAAAGTCTTCAAACTGGACTACCATGTTGGGGTACACTTCCTTCACAGCTTCCATGAACTCATCCATGAATTGTTGCTGGACCTCGAACGAGGGGCGCTTCTGTCTGAGACCCAGGTACAGGGGGTCCTTCAAGTTGGTTTCGTTGTTGGTACCGCAGTCCAAGACAATGGGCAAAGTCTTGGCAGGGTGAATGCCTGCGGCAGCCGTGTACAAGGCTAGCTTGCCAATCTTTCGAGAGTTTTGGTCAGTATACTCGGGCCATGATGTACGTGTAAAATGCTATTCTTTTTCTGCTTACCGAAATCCCCACACCATTCATACCCAGGTCTCCAAGGCCCAAGATACGAGACCCATCAGTGACGACGCAAATCTCGGGATCAGCGCAGGGCCAATTCCTCAGCATGGTTCGAATAGATTTGCGCTGCTTGATTGAAATATACAGGGCCTCGGGGCGAGTGTAGATGCTCGAGTACTGCAGGCAGACGTCGCCTATGGTAGGTGTGTAGACCAACGGCATGAGTTCGCGGACATTGTCCATCAAAAGGCGGTAGAACAAGTCAATGTTCTGGTCCTTCAGATTTGAAAGGTACAGATACTTGTCGATGCTTGTCTGGCGAGTCTGGATCATCTTCATCGCTCTGGCGCACTGAGTCTGCAGGGACTCCATGGCATGTGGCAGGAGACCGGTGAGGTTTTTGGTAGCACGCTCCTCAGGGGTAAATGAGAGACCTGCAAGGCGAACGGGCGGCATTGTTAGTATGATGACATTCGAGGAATTGTCCACCGACTATTTCACGATGCGAAGAGCGACCATCCGAATTGCGCGCATATATTGAAAACCAAGTATCTACTGGATTTACCGCCCGGGCTAGGGTCGGTGATGAAGGAAC
The DNA here is from genome assembly GCA_020102295.1 of Metarhizium humberi. NCBI lineage: Eukaryota > Fungi > Ascomycota > Sordariomycetes > Hypocreales > Clavicipitaceae > Metarhizium > Metarhizium humberi. The sequence goes on from JACEFI010000041.1 coordinate 47,489, forward strand.
GCGAGAGATGCAACATACCCTTATTCCAGAGAGGCTCACGGATGACTTGATATCCGGCAGCCTGCGACTTGGCCAAGTATTCCGTGTTCCGTTCTTGCTGGACTTCGCCATATGTGTCCTTGACATAGCCACGGTGCTGGTCAAGAGTTGCCATTTTCATTGCTTCTTCAATAGCAGAGACGTCGACAGTTGACATGGGATTGAAGAGGGTGAGTCTGCGACCAGAAATGGACATTCGCTTATTAGATACAGATGTACGAGAAGAGCGGCCAGAGCCAATCGACGATGAGGGAGAGGAGGAGCGAGGCGTAGAGACGTCTGAGCTTTCAGAGCCTTGAGGCGACGGCACTGGCATGGCTGTGAGAGGAGAAGAAATCGCAGATGTGGGAGAGGGTGTCGAGGGAGCAGAAGACAATAATGCAGCAGCGGCAGCTGATGAAGAAAAATATACGGAAGAAGCAGGGCAGCGCTGGCGGAGGGCGGCGGAAGCAGCTGAGGATCTTGCCGTCAAAATGGATGGGTCCTGCACTCCTGCAGCAGCGAGGGACGGGCGATTTAATAAAAGCCTGGGGGATGACAGTCCGCCGCCGACAGGAGGCCAAGGGGATGCGACCAAGGTCGAGAGACGGTGCCGATGCATGTGAGGCAACTAGGGGACGATGGGAGCGGCCAGGAGTGACAAGGGCAGAAGAGTTGCAAGTGCAGACTGGGAAGGGACGGGAGCGGGATCGACCGGGGCTTGTCGGAGGACTAGACTGACAAGTATGAGTGCGCCTAGGGGGCGGGTTTCAAGACTCGAAAGAGAGGCTCGAAAATCCAAACCAAAGACGCTTGACAGAGTGCAAGAGTAAAAAACGGTCTCGAGGACGTGTTTTGCGGACGGGTGGGCTCGAGGTGGATTGGAGTCCACGAAACTCTCGGGTACGAAGTACCAGGTACTTGATGCTTTGTACCTTGGAGTTTGGGACTTGTTGACCAAGTGGTGCTGTTGCTGGTGTGGAGCCGGCCAACAAAGTGAGGTGTAAGCGGGCAGAGAGAAGAAATGGCGGGAGGCAGGGAGGCGAGTAATAATAGGTATTGAAATAGGTAAAAATAAAAATGGAATGTGGCCAGCCTAGGTTAAAGCCGCGGCATTGACAATTGTGATGGGGGAGGCAGAGATGCAAATAGATAATTGGACCACGGAGGGCGGCGGCGTGTTGCGCCGGAGAACGACGAGCCACGGCGACGGGGAAGGGTAATGAGCGGGAAGGATGACTGATGGGCGAGAGTTGGGGGCTCCCGATAATTAAAGCGCGCCCGAGAAGGCACAGGAATGACAGCTCGAGTTGTCAAGACAGTCAGCAGCACGCTCGTCCTCACGTAGAAGAAGCCGGAGGAGCAATCGGAGCAGTTTGACAGACTGGTCGGCCGGCCTGGGAATCCGAGGTCCAGTGATGACTAGTCGCGCGGGTTCCGAGGTCGTTGGCTCCTCGGAAGCGGTTTCTCCCTAGTGGCGGCGCGCAAGGATAAAAAGAACCCCACGAAAAGCATAAATCGAAAGTATGCTGCTGCTTTGTTTGTGCTGCTTCCAGAGTCTGCCAAATACTTGTACTGCCTGCTGCTGCTTCTTCACGTGTACGGAGAATAGTATTGGAAATAGTCAAGAATGATGTTTGGCGACGACCCCAAAGTACAACCAGACGGCGCCCCGTCGGCGCCAATCTGAATCCCAATTTTTTTTTAGTTGAACTAGTCAATACGATGCCCTCAAATTGCCCCAACCCACGGCACGGCGGGATTAATTTGGGTCTTGTGCCTGGCAAAGGAAGCACAGGCTGTTCATGAATAGGTGACTGACTGGAGCTAGTCTTGGTGCCGTTGTCGCTGCCAACAGAAATTGTTGGGGCCCTCCCACGATGACTTTGGCCTTTTGTAACTGCCTTGTGTCTTTTTGCCTGTGATATAAGCCATGAATGACAACAGAAGTACTCTGGACCGGACAAATGACCTGTTTCTATTACTCTTCCGAGCGTCAGGCTTTGACTGCGAGACGTCTCGAAGCAAGCCTGGGCGCGGGCTATAGTCAGGTTGATGATGATTTGCTCGACTCGACCGTTTATTGGAAGAATGGCAGGCTGATTCGGAGGCCGTTGCCGGAGGATGGCACCCCGATGCGACGAAAGTCGACCTGCCCACTACCATGTACTTTGGCGTCGTGAGCCTCGCCGGAACCTCTCCCAGCGCGTAGCTTACTTGTCCAGTTTCTGTACTGCAGAGTACTTAAACGTATCCTCCTGTTCCAAACACATTGGCTCGCTGCCCCTGGCAATGGCCGCTACTGCACCCTGACCTGGGGTGCTGCTCCCGCCCGCCCCCACTGGGAATCGTCCCTGCAAGTTGGAACCTGCAGTTATTCGAGCTGCCAGCTTGGTTCCATGTTTGCCGAGTCTCTCGCGTGGCCCGCCCTGTCATACGGACAGCGCCCGGACAAGAGCCGGACAATTGTTTCCGCTTGTTTGCATGGCTCTCCAGGATTTGTCGTCGCGTGATGCCTCGCCATGTCCGATCTCGTCCCCTTCACCGGCGCTGAGCTGTTCCAAACGTGTTGGTTCAACAAGAGTGACTGTGCCGTCCCCCGTCGCTGCTTGGTAGGTTGGATTTCAGCGGGATGCTTCCACTAGCTTCAGGTCTCGACTCACGACCAGGCTTGCGTGCCAGGCTCCACCGCCGAAGCCTCCCCCAGACCTTCCAGGGTCCGTCGGGCGCCGGGCTCGCTCGCCAGCTCGCAGCATGGGTCTGGCATGGAGGTCCTGAGCGTGCAATGTGGGAGAAGATGGATCTCTTCCAGCTTCATTTGGAGCACCGAAAATTTTTCTACCAGTTTCTCAAGCTCACACGATTCATTGGGCTGTGGAAACGTGGTGAGCAGGTCCTCCGCAGCAAGTGGAGCTGCAACGAGGAAGGAGCGTTCAGGCAACTTCATTCCATCTTTAAATGAGACTGGGGGTTAATACGGACGAGTATGTAAGTACTGTGTGTATTCCAATACTTGAGCAGAAGGAAGCTGCGGCTTGTGCTCCTGCCCTACACAATCCATTGTACTTGCTGGACATGTACATGTTCCGTGTACTCTGTGCTCGTCCGTTGGGGCAGAGGCGCACGCAATCATGTCCAAACATTTTGCATGCAGCCACCTTGGGCCGTTCGGAGCTCATCCCATCATTTCCGTCCTCATGTCCCTGTCCATGCTCTTTTTGCTGATGGAACCCAAGCTGGAATTGATTTCTTGTAGTGGGGTATTTCTTGGTCCGTACAAACGCCCCATCGTGTCTCATTGCTTGCGTACGAGAGTGACCGGGCAATGAAATGCACATCACATTCGAGGTGAGACTCGATGCCCGGCAGTTGTTGACTCACAAACTAACCATCACCGCCACTCGGGTAAACACCCGCAAACAGGTATCTGATGTAGTATTGGCGTTCAACAACAGGGCGCCAATTTCGTCGAGGCTTGGCGCGTAGACGTCCCACAAACTCCTAGGCAAAAAGCCTGCCCGCTGGCCATATCACTTGCAACCTAAAAGCCTGAATTCCACGGCACTTTGGTTCAACTCCAACGTCTGGAAATCTCCAAAATGGAATCCCTGTCGTGCTCGAAGCTCCACTGCAACCCAAGACATTACCGGGACACTACGGGATCGGGTGCCGCAGCCAAGACCTGCCAGCCAACCTCGCCTGCCTCTCTAGTGGCGCGCTCTTGACGCCAACTGTTGGATTCATCGACGCTTTGGACAGTCTCACTGTCGCGTGGGGTCCCATTTACAAAATCTTGGGTATCCGGTGGACAAAACTGGCAGTCTATCTGTGTTTGTGGCCTAATTGCTGCTGCGCAAATGGCTTCGGTTTCGACCGGAGCTGATCGAGCTTCCTTGAACTTTACCATGCTGTGGAGATGTCTTCCTCCTGAACGATTCGTTGCTCATCTTCCGATTTCCCCCGACGGCTTGACAAGGGTCTCTGTGTACGTCCCATCTCTGCATCTGCCACCATAGGGTCTCAACCCCGGCCAGTTAGTCTTTTTCGCAGAGGTCACCGCCGCCATCCGCCCAGTACTCCGTACCCAAGTGTCTCTGTCTCTGTCCGTGTTGCAGGTTCTGTCGCAGTGTGCCGGCCTCCGAGATATGTCTCACTCTCCTTTTGTCCTTACGGATTGAGCCTGGCAAATCGGCCGTGTGGCATTGTCTCTGATGTGTTTGATTGATGGTTGAGTTTGGGGCGAAGAAGTGCATAAACGTGAATCGTCTGAAGGATGATGATGGCTTGCCATGGCCCGCATCAGCCACCGAGAAAGGTGTTGGCAAACCCCAAGGCCATCTCGCCTGATGCCGTTGATACGTTTCAACCGCGTCTCATCCCAAAGAACAACATCGCGGTCATCACTAGAGTTTCTACATGGTTCCCTTTGCGCACGATCCTTATAGGTTCGGTTTGATGGTCACAATTCTCGGTTTCGAGCGGAGAATCTAGCAGCAAGAGAACTTGCTGCACCTTAGGAACCAAAGCACAGCCTTCGAAGGAGAGCCTTGACTTACCACAACCACGTGTATAAACAAGATAGTTCTCTTTTGCTCGCATGGATGTTGGAAGCTTGGGGAGCTCGGCACTCGCAACGTGAGCTGTCGGCTGAGGACCGGTCCAATTACAGTTACACTGAATGACATTTTGGGACATACAACTGGGCAACCTCTTCACATGCTTGTCCCACCCACGACATTATTCACCGTTTAAGATGCGCCAGCGACTTTGGTCTGCTCACATGCATCCCATGGCTGGCATCCGGCAAGTATAGTCCGTCGTCTTTGAACTTTGGAGTAGAGGCTATAACCGAGTCTAGCACCGAACCGGCTTCCTCTGCGCCATGTGATTGTCGTTCGACATTGGCACGACGCTGATCCGCTGTTGAGAACGGGGCAGATTGATTGTCGCTTTCGAAATCCACGAAAAAGGCATCCGAGACGATCCTGATTGCACGTGTTGATTAGCCCACCGAATTTGTCCATGTGCTGAGGAGGCGTTCGTTCGGCTCTTCTATGGCGGCTGTCGAGACTATTGTCGTATACAGCAAAAGGCGATATAGACACTTGACCCGATCTCGTAACGTCGCAAAATCATTATTTGCGTCAAGAGCGGCTTTGCATACGGATAGAAGCCCCCAGCTTTGTATTCCAATGACTAGTGTGCCTCTAGATTAATAGCTCAAATCGCAAGTTCTTGCCATGGCCATCCGTCAAACATTACAAGAATGCCGTTGCCGCCGCCACCAGCAATATCCTGTTAGGAAGACTTGATTGGTATTGGCGTGGTCCGAAGCTCCACAGATAGTAGATGAACCAGCACCTATTATCGTGCCTGTTGAAAGATGGCCGTAGTAGTTGTTGAAGTTGATGTTGTCGTACAATATCTATCCAGTCCACATGTCCCGTTGACTTGCAACATTCCTCATCACAACAACTCCCGCTATCAGGACAGGCCCCGGCCAAACAATGCCTCTGAATCTGGGTTGTGAGGCCCTCTTCAATTTTGCACAGCATTTCTCTCCTTTCGAATTAGATCAGGCATCATCACCGTCCGTACAACATCGAAGACGACGTTATGACAGTTCTTCTTGACGCAGGCTTGGACAAAGCGTCGCAGCAAACCCCCTTCCAGTTATCCAACAGAAAATTCGGGGTTATGATACTCGAACTGCCGCGGATAAAGCGAATAGCCTGAACACACCCATGCCTCGCATTCCTGCAGTAACTTGGGTCTCGTGCGGGCAAGACGCTGAGGGCGTCGAGCGGCAAGTGCCAAGGCACAGCGACTTGTTCTATTACTCCTTGTAGCCCCTCCTCTCCCGGCTCTTCCCCTGTTGATATTGTCTAAGAAGCACCTGATTAAGGAGAAATCTCTTTGGCCCCATCAACAAAAACGGCGACCATATTTTACGGAGTCCCTGAGCAGTCTATTCCATTTATCACGGCGAAACGGCAACTAACCTCGGCCCCACACAAGCACATCAGCCGGGCTACTCGCAACTATCTTAGCACCTTGAATAGCCACGGCACTGGCTACCTTATAGTTCCGACATCTCCCTAGCTACTGTCAGGTTCTAGTATGTACGTTTGCGAAATGCCTGCGGCTGACAGCGCATCAGGCTTAGTGCTGTGGCCGCCCTTGCCCAGGTTCTATTTCCCACAAGCTTCAGGTTCCACCACGACGGCATATAGACTCGATAACCAACCAGTTGCAGCCAAGGAACTCACCTCCAGAAGCAATGTAAGAAATCACATCTTGCGCTGAAAGAAGAGGACCCCAGTTAGACAAAGATCTACTGTGCCTTTTATGCCCTTATACACATTCAAATATTAGTTACCAATAGAGGTCTACTAGTACAAACTATCGAGATAACCACACTATCCAAGAACGAAATCCCTCCAGATACGCGGACATCTCATGCCATCCCCGTCCATCAAGCCGTGTACAAAACACTCACCATTGAATCGGTACGTATCCCCAACCTGCGTCAAGATGAACGGCACATGTCCACCGTGAAGGAGACAAACCTCATCACCCCTACGCGTATTAAATCGAACTAAACCTAAGAATCCCCTCTCGGGGATACACAGTTGTCGGCTATGGACCGCCATATAAATAGCCAAAGGCAAACCAAAAGTTTTCCCAGTATTATCCGGCCCGTTCGGAACGGGCCACTCGGCCGAAAACCCCCGGACGCATCGTGCCTCCAAGTGTGCTACATCCGCTACAATCGTACGAAGAAAGGCATCATGCAACGAGGCAGTGGAATATTCGCGTCTCCACAATGAGCCATGGCCCAGTCGTGCCAGGACCGAATCGTTTCCGGTATTAGCGGACCAGTAAACTCCGGACAAAGGTGCAAGACCCTGTCAAGTGCGCAGCCACGGACATTCATTATATTCACATTCTCGGATAATCGGACCGCAGGCATAAGGGAACCTGCTGCTTTATATAGCCGTTTGGGCTGGCCGTCATCCGGGATCTCGTGTTTGGCAAACGAGGTTTGTTTCTGGCATTACCGTCCAATCAGGGGTCCAGCAAGGCAAAGGTGAGCCAGGGATTAGATCCCGGCAGATGGGAGGTCTAAAAGAGAACCAGGACGCGACATGTGTTCGCACATAGTCCCGGCAGTGCTAGGATATGCAAATTCCTTTGCGAGCTGATCAAGGCGTACACGAAACCCCTATATGCCACGTCGACAGGGATCGAATAGTCCGGACTTATAGTTGCCCTTTCGGTCCCCGTGGCCAATGCTGCAAATGCAAAGATTTTATCCCGCGGGTCTGATGCCTCATATGTTCGGAATTGGTCGAGCAGGCCAGGTATATCGGAGCGGTAGTATGCAGGCTCGTGGGCCAAGCAAGCTATTTCAAGGGTACATTCCATCATCGTGCTCGACTATGAGCCCGGCAGGATAGACAAGAGGCGTATTTCCGGCTGGTTTGGCTTCAAAGCCCTCTCGTAGGAATAGCTTGACCTTGACCTTGACATTTGCGCCTATCTCGACCCCGGATCCATGTGTGGAATACACTGATTCTCAGAGTTCCCACACATCAGATATGCTCACAAAAGAGCTAGCCAGCTAGCCAGGTGTGAATGGCGACAAGGCCAAGAAGCCTGTGCAGGTTCCTCGTGACGACACGCGACGCCGGCCGCAGCACGATGACCCCGTGATAAGCAAATTCCCTTCCTTCCTTCCTTCCTTCCATCATTCAAGCACACTCGACGGCAAGGTGAAAGATGCAACGCCCGTCGTGTACAGTCGGCAACATGGAATAGGACTTTTGGCCACAAGCACGACAACCGCGTCGCCCCAACGCACCAAGACGGGAATAGCGACGCCAGAAGTTCCCCCGGGCAAAAGCGGCACTGCCCAGCATTTCATCAAGGTTCACTCACTCACACATGCATACGTCGTCCCTTCTCCTCCGCACATCGGAGGGCAGTGGACAAGCTTAAGCGGCTAGTCGACAGACGAAGTCATGTCGGAGATGGGCCCCCGCATTCTCCAGCCTCCAAACCGAAACGGTCCGGTGCCTTTCTACACGTGTTAGTGACTCACGGCCCGCTCGCATCTCCAACTAGTACTACTGCATCTAGATCCCGGCCTGGCGAGCAAGGTAGAAGGTACTTGTGAGCTCAGGGCCCAGTGTACATACATGCCTCCCCTTGTGAAGAAGCATGTGAGATGGGCAACCACATGTGTTACTCTTGTCCATTGTTATTCGTGGCGGGATGACCGTTGCCGCGCATGGCTTGCCCCGTATCCATCCACCCAGTCACATGAATGAACTCAATAGTATAGACCAGACAATGGGACGACTCTGTCTTCATTATTACACGTAGCACGGTCCAGTCTGCTGTATGCACGAGCGACCAATATTTTCCGTCAAGACATCATCTCCTTGAATTGTAGATTCCACATGTGCGGGCTTCACATGCAACAGCGTCCTACCCCCATTAGGCCGAATCATAACTTCGTAAAACATAGGCACCACATACTCCTTCAATGTTTCCTCCGGCCTTTCCTCCGGCACAGGGATATTATTCACAGGACTAGCCGACCACCTTCTGTGTAGCCTTATCAATCTTGCCTCTGGCCGCCTCGTCCAGCACTCCCCACCACTTCCTCAGCCCGCTTGCATACTCAACCTCCTCATCGGTCACTTCCACTGGCGGGCCCTTAATCTGCGGCAGCATCTCATCGTCACCCATCTCAAACACGGCCCACGCAGAGGCATCACTGACCCTGAACCCAAAACCACGACCCTTCATCGACACCACCGTGACACGGCGTAGCAGTACGACATCCCCTATGTGAACGACGGGCAGGGAGGCTTGGTGCGGACGGAAAATGTGCGCTGCACAGACTCCAGACAGCGCAGAAGACGGGTCGGCAAGTGTCAGTTCGAGCATGTAGTCCCTCGGACCGTGTTTAGGACGGTGCGGTTGCGGAGGCGTGGATGTCGCTACGGCGAGCACATCGACTGTCTTATTGAGGAATGTGCGGAGGGAGCGAAGGGGGACGTGGTCGGGAAGCTTTGTGCGCAGGTCCTTCTGCAGTTGGCGCTTCAGGGCTGAGAGTGACTCGTCCTCGACGAAGGAGCCCGATATAGAGGGGGATACGAGCACTTGGTCGTCACGATGGGTGGTTTGGGTTTCGGGCGTGGCGGCGCGCCTAGACATTCTTGTTCCTATCGGGGAGGACGGTTCTTCAGAGTGCCCCGTCATGCTGCGTGTCACCCGGACTGTTGGACCGGGTGTTTCGTCTCTTTTGGATGGCTCCGCCGACCATTTGGCAAGGAGGATGCTTGGATCCTGATGGTCGGGCTTGGTGCTTCGAATGATGCGCAGCATGTGTGGCGAACTGCGTTCATTGCCAGGCTCTGGCTCTGGCTCGACTTCATCCGAGCAGTTTTGGCTGCTGGCTTGAGCTAAGAGCACACTTGGATCCCTAGGCGCTGAACTTGTAGAATCAGCAGACTGGGTTTTGTAGTGAGACTGGCGGCGGTTGCGCAGCGACGCAGCTGTGATCAGGACTTCGAATTCCTGTGATTGTCCTTGTTCAGGTGCTTCAGTTGCTGCTTCTGCGCCGGGCTTGGCGTGTGCTGTAGAACCTTTGTAGGTGGGGGATTGATACTCCCGATATTCCTTCATGATTTGGTCCTCAGCGGCAGCGGAATCGTCGTATTCTTTTCCTTCCTCAATCTCTTGTGCAGGTGAGGGTTCCGTAGTTTTCTCTAAAGTCTGAGTTTCCGGGGATGTGGAAAGCTGTATATTCTTTGCAGCTTCGGTTTTGTCCGTTTGTTGTTCAGGTTCTTGTTTGACAGCCGGCTCACCTAGCTTAGCAGCTGGTCCCTGAATATCAACAGCTGGCAAGGGCTCCATCGTCTTAACACCGGCCATGTCAGTGGAGGGCTCTTGGGCTACCGTTTGCTCCTCAGAGACATCCGCCTCGTGGGGTGTGTTTCCAACATCTTCAACAGGTGGGGCTTCGGCGGCACCCTTCTCATGCCACGCTTTCTCTCGGGTATCATCCTTGGTGGTTTGCTGAACCGCAGTACCGGACATTTCAGTCTCTTCAACGTCATTCTGATTGGCAGGCTCTGACACCTCGTCAACGTCCATCTCATCATGTTCTTCCTGCTTCCCTGTAACACCCGCTACCTCAGCATCGTGAGATGCTGTGCTTGGTTGAATCGGCTCGCCTTCGGTGACCTCATCTGCTACGGGTTCGGATTCTCCACCCTCCTCCTCTACCTCGCTGTCACCAGGATGTCTCGTAGTCGTGGGCTCCTTGATGACCTGTTCATTTTTTTCTTCTTCATATGGTGATGTCTCATTCTCACGCTGGTCCTGTTCTCCTCGCATCATGTCTCGGGGTTCTTCATTCGGGGGTTCTTCATCTCTTTCCTCATCTTCCGAATCGGATATCAGATCAATACAAACCGGCTCTCTTGGGTTATGAGGAGCCGATAGGTCGTCAACTGCATCCTCTTCCTCTTCATCGTAATCTTGCTCGTCGTACTCTTCTTCTAACTCTTCGTCTTCGTCGTATCCGTTCTCTTCATCCATGCCTTCCTCATCATAGAATTGCTCTTCTTCCTCTTCCACTTCTGCTAATTCGTCATCTTCTGATCCAGCAAATTCTTCCTGTTCCCTGGCTGGAAAGCCTCTATGCTGCGTTGTGCGCACGTCTTCTTCTCTCCCATCCCCCTCATCCTCGCTTGTATCGCCATCCTCTTCCGAATATATGGCCTGCTCGTCCACATCGCTGCCTGGGGCATCTGAACCTTCTTCTGATACGGATTGATCATCATCCCGGGTGTGTGAATAGTTCCGTAAGTCGTAGTCTTCACCCTCTATGTCCCCTCCATCATCTTCAGAGTCGGATTGTTCTTGTCCTAGTGTTGAAGCTTGCCCTGCTATTGGGGATGCCTCCTGATCTTGGGGTGCTTCGTCATCTTCTGCGGGTGATTTTGATGTACGAAAACCAGTGCCATGGCTGGCCTCGGCCTCTACTGGAGGAGAACTAACAATTGTTACTGCAGCTTGCGAATCTTGGCGCTCGTTTGGGAGTGGCGGATATGAAGACACAACTTCGGAATGCCAAGTCGGACTCTCTCGTTGAGAAACATGTTGGTATCCATGGTTTGTTGAATGGACATCATGTTCTTGAAAGTGCAAGTTTGGGTCATGGCGCATCATAGGCTCGGCATAAACTTGGTCTGTTGTGGCAAAGTCGGGGTAGCTAGGTCCAATGGTGGCCTCAAGAAGGCGCTCATGACTTCCCATCAGTTCTGGCGGTGCAGACACGGTCCCGAAGGCATTGGGCACAATGTCTGCATGAGTCGTCGACAGCCCAAGGGCGAAACTGTGATTGTGTTGACTAGTAGCGACATGAGAGTCAAGGGGTTCCGTGGCAACATCAGACACTTCATCATGCAGTTGCGAGCGACTGAATAAGTTTCTTGACGGAGTATGCAAACTTGGACCCCTTTCGGGAAATAACCCCGGCGTTGGTGATGCCGTCAACTCTAGCTCAGGAAAATGCGCTTCAGCCGAAACCTGAACGTGCATGGAAGAAGTGAAGTCATGTTCTTGAGTCTGGCACCCTTCATCAACCATTGCAGACCGCTGCGGTGTCGGGATAATTTGCCTAGAATCTGATGTCGCGTGTATCTCTTCTGTGGATTCGTTTTCTAGACTTTCCGGTTCTGATAATTCTTTTGTTTCGGGACTCGGCGACCGACTGCTATATCTCCAGACAGCATTGCCCATACTAAAACGGGACTTTCGCCTGCTCTTCTTATTCTTCTCCTTGTCATCTCCGAATAAGTCTAATTCACCTTCGAATAAAGATCCGTACGAAACTCTGGCCCGTTTTATGAATGCTGGCGATGCATACTCTTCCGGTTCAAAGGTATTGGAGGCAAGCCGTTTCAATAGGACGGTGGAGTGAGATGATTGCGCGATAGGAGTTGAAATCTCCTCTCGGTCTTCCACACCGACAGACGCCGGTGGCGGAGTGATACGCGAATCCGGGCGAGACTCCAGCACACCATCGACAAGGTCTTCTGAGGCACTAACATCAATGGCATCTGGGCCTTCTGATTCGACCCTTCGAATAGAAAGCAATAGGCGACTGGTGAAGTTCAGTTGCCATTCGAGCGATCCGCCTGGCAAACCGGTCTTCGCATCGTTTTTGGTCCATTGAGCACCATCTAAGCTTATGCGAAGTTGGTCTCCACCGCCAATATTCGCATCTGCAAAGGCTTGGCCAGAAGCACCGCGCAGCTCGACTCGAATTTGTCCACGGTTACGGCGTATGAGGATATCATGCTCGGCGAGGATGAATGCGATGGATTTTGTCACGGTACTGTATGGCCAAGTGATGGTAACAACACCGTCGACAACCCGAGACTTTGCATCGGCGATCTCAGGATTTAATTGGGCTATTGGTGTAGCCAGGGATTCTCGAAGAGCGTCCAACGGCGTTCGATCTGCCATGTCGATGGTCAGAAGCTGAGGCACCTACGACTGTCATGTGGGTGTTATCAGCATGCAAAACGCGTTGTAGAGCCAATCGCTCGGGTCAGCAACTGCATCATTTAGGCTGTGTGATGCAAATGAATGGGAACGGGAGTCTTTGTCGCGTGGATGTGATTGTGATGTTTTGCGGAATTGGAGCTTCAATCCAGAGCTCGAATGGTTGCTGAGAAGCTTGTGAGAACAAACTTGAGCTTTAAAGGGCAGGCGGTGAGCAGAGGGTCCAGGCATTCGAGCCAGGACGAAGCGAGTGAATTTCTGGTGGGGCGCAAGTCAGTTGGCCGTCAACTGCCAACAGCTGACCGGGACCTGGTAAACTGGCAAGCCGGCAGTCTGAGTCTGGGTGGGCCCAGGCGGCGGCAAGAGCGAAGCACGCCTTTCGAACTAATTCAAGCAGCCGGCGTCGGGGTCGGGCGCCCTCGTACCCTCGGGCCTCGTGCGAGTATGTACAAATATGTGCGTCGGCGCCGTCATCCAATGATGGCATCACAACACTCACTGCTTAGTACTCGGTGCAACTTACCTCAGTCCTCTGCCGAAGCATACCTGTCTTCAACAGATCATGATAGTTTCGGAATAAACAATCCCCTTCTCCTGTTTTTCCTCTGGTTGTTGTTCCTTGAGCTTTTATCAGCACCCTTTCCCTGTCCCGCTCCCGCATCTCGACACCATGGGCTCGATATACCCGAGCACATTCAATGTCAAGCGCATCGCGATCATCGGCGCTGGTCCCTGTGGACTGGCCGCAGCAAAATACCTCCGAGCTCAAGGGACATACGACCGAATAGTGGTCTTTGAGCAACAGGCAGAGGTCGGTGGTGTCTGGAACTACGACACCGTTGTGCCAGCTCCGAATCCTATTCCCCAGACAAGCCCATTCTTCCCTCCAGATGAACCAGCCCGTGTGCCGCATGAGAAGTTCCCGTTATTTCCATCGCCCATGTACAGCAAGCTGCATGCCAATATCCCCAAATCCCTCATGATGTTCTCGGATTTGGAGTTTCCACAAGAGTCTTGGATATATCCCAGCCGTCACGATATCCAGCATTACCTGGTGAGATACGCTCAGGATGTGCGGGACCTGATCAAGTTTTACTTTCAGGTAAAACGCGTCCTTCTGCAGCCTGAGAATGGCCAAGATAAATGGCAGGTGACGGCTCAGTCAACCGTCGATGGGCAAGTTGTCCAAGAGGTGTTTGACGCTGTCGTCGTGGCCAATGGACACTACTCTACTCCCTTCGTCCCGGATATCAAGAATATAAGGGACTTTCATCGGGCGCATCCCTCAATCATCATTCACTCCAAGAACTATCATTCTGTGGATACATTTAGAGATAAAAAGACGGTCATTGTTGGCAACGGGCCGTCGGGGTTAGACATTGCCTACCAAATCAACAGCGTGTCCAAGGGGCAAACCATTCTGTCAGTTAGACACGAGACACCGCCGGGAAAGCTGCAGCACACTGGCTGTCGGGAGATTGCCGAGATCGACGAGTTTCTGATTGACGAGAAGGGGGTGAGACTCAAGGACGGGCGCGTGGAGACGGATATTGACGCCATCATCTTCTGCACGGGATTCCGATACAGTCTCCCGTTCCTCAACAACCTTGAAAAGGATCTCATTACAAATGGCTCAAGCATACATGGCTTATACAAACACATATTCTGCATTCAACACCCTACCATTGTTTTTTCCGCGCTGAATATGCGCATCGTCCCATTTCCGGTCTCGGAAGCCCAGGCGGCGGTATTTTCAGCCATATGGTCCAACCACCTGCCGCTCCCGCCCAAGCCCGAAATGCTGAGGTGGAACAAAGAGGCAGAGAAGGCTGGCGACAGGCTGCATATCATGCCCGATGGCCAAGATGGCGTCTACTTGAACGAGCTGCATGACTACGCTATGACTGCCTCAAAACTGGGCAAGGAGCCGCCGCGGTGGGGGCGTGAGCAATTTTGGATTCGAAGTATTTTCTTGGAAGCAAAAAGGGCATTCGAGGACCAGGGCTGCAGGGCCACGACTTTGGAAGAGCTGGGGTTCAAATTCACCCCAGAGAGAGACGAGGCGAGTGCCAAGCCATGAGGGACGAAGACGACATAATTGGAGGCGTAACTACGTACAGCATTCAGCGGTTGGTCCTTTTTTCCACGTTATGAGTGAGATGCAAGATGTGTTGGCTTGGCGGACGCAGCTTGCTTTCTGTCCCACCAGAGTAATTGCTAGACAAGACCGGCAGGCGGCATCAGCAATTCTCGTGGCTGTGGCTGGTCAGTTTCACCCCGTGCGTTGATCCCGTCAGCCAACCCAACCAACAAGCCGATGGACAATGCATTAGGCATCCCAAAGGCGATCCATGTCGATTGTACCAGGGGGTATGACCCGTTGATTCTTAAAAACTTGAAAAATCGTCACTCGTCAAACATCCCTTGGTCCAACCACTTGTCAAGTTCCCACGCTCTCTACACAGCCGTTTTCGCCAGACTCATCCTACCTAATGGAGTCATCAACCACACATCAGCCACAGGTCTCGGGGATCACAGACTTGGAACGAAAGTTGATATGGTGGCTCTGCTTTACTCTCCGACTATTCCTGCAGATGGTAATTCGAAACGCACTTATTCCAAGACGATGGCTAGGAACCGGTATGCTTCCCAACTTGGTCTACTCGTCGATTGCCACATGGCCAGTGGTCTATCTGCAAGAAACCCTGTCCGGCGAGCCAGCCCTTAAGCCGCCGAAAAGTCTTATATTATATGCCCTGCCCCCCGTTCTCGTTGTGGCCGCGTTTGGAGACTGTGAAGAGGATGCATGTTGGCCAGGCTATCTGGGGGCACCAAACGGCTATTGAACCCGCAGGCTTCCATCATGCGTTCCAGACGGCATTGGGAACGTAGCTGAACCGTCAATCCGCGTGGTTCCTTCAAATTGGTCTTCCAGGTCGCTTTGTTGAGGCACGAAAGAAGGTTTGCCATCCAATCAAGGCCATAGAGCCTAAGCTTGGGGTTTTGCACTATTAGAAACTTTTCTTTGCGAACTAGAAGGTCCTTTGAAAGCCGTTGATTTCACCAGAACGCTCCTTCATCTAGACTTGTTTATTTACATGCATGCGAGCGTCTCGGGTCCTCAAAGCAGGACGCATCATGTTGGCAACGCGAGTCGATCCACCTCGTACGCCACCAACACTATCGGGATTATCGCTCAATAGAACAATAGCAACAATCAGACACAATCATGTCATAGCATTGAAGTCCTTGCTTAATCGCTCCATTCCTCAAATCCGCCAACGCAATTTCGTCTTGTCTTGTTTCGTCGAGTAAAACGGACCCCGCGCACTCTTGAATCAGTTGCGCAGACGTCATCTATATCCGACACGTGTCTCTCTGAGTGCGTCAAATTACACAAGCTATGGTGTTGTGCTTCTATTGCACGACAGGACTCTTTGTGTCAAGCTCAGACTCATGACAGTAAGTCGCGTTTATTGTCCTCGGCAACTCAGCAGGCATGGTGCTCGTCTGTGTCCGGGCCGATGTCCCATGCCATATCAAATCGCCGGATTCACACCTCCTAGTCAAGCGTAGTAAAACAGGACCAGTCTCTATACACGTTGTCATGGTGCGCAGTATTGAAAAGCGGCGCTATTGGACAATCACCAAATAATACTACTGCATCACTCGTCGGTTCCTCCGCTCATGGGAGGCATCATACCTACGCCTGGACAGATAGCAGATAGCCTTACAGCTTATATAGTACGATACGAAATGTCCTTCTAGTTATTTTGCTGCCTGGTGCATGGTGTGATGCCGTGAACGCGTCTAGAATGTCTAGCTTGAGGTGAAATATTCATCCGCCAGTTAACAAATTTCTTTTCTCTAGAGATATTGATATCAGTTTATGTGCCAAGGCTCGAATTCCACTACTCTGAGACAAGTGTCCTTCTTCCAATCTACCATTCTACATCTTGGTTCAGAAGAAAATTGGAGGAACTCGGCAGGAGAGTTGTCACATGTTCCCAAAACCATCAACCGACTTCTTCATAACAACGAGCACCTACAATTCTTCAGAACCTAGCGCTTCCTGGGCGGCACCTCGGCACAGATGACGATCGCCCATGCTGAAATCTTAAACAGACCGCCTAACGGAAAAGATATCGCCGCCGGATATACTTTCGGCACGAGTCCAACCATCTCGCCTACTGGTTGTCGGCACAGCGCGGTATACGAGTACGCCGTACGTCCCTTCCACCGTAGTATACATCTGTCTTTCACTGTAAGAATAGCCATTCTCAGCTATGCATCCACGAATGGTTTCTCCATGCGATTGAGCTAGCCATTGGTATCTGGCACCCGGATAGAAATCCCAATATCTTCTAGGGTAGGTTTGCCAAAAGTTTGCGTCAAGGCCGCAGAACCCAGCTGGCATGTCAGGTCCTAGTCTCTAGGAGCATTCGCATCCGTAGGGCGAGTGGAAGGAAGAGCTTCGCCGACTGTCAGACACCAGGCTGAGCCACATGGCTAGATAATTTGCGTGACATATTCTTCAAGTCCTATCGCATTGAGCGAGGCCCGAGTTCGAGCCACACCCTCGCAGACGGAGCAATGCTTGGAGTCTTGGACTTTTCCCAGGAGCCGTATCTGATAATTGTGCGCTTGGAGCTGCAAAGATCGTGAGTAAGATGGCACGGGGATGTGTGAGGTTTGATTTTACTACGGATTCCGAAAAGGGGATTAGAGTAAGGAAAAGATTACTTTTCAAGACAATGGCCAGGTGTTGCGTGCTCAGGAACGCGGCTGGTGTTTACGGCTTGGCGTGGGCGACAAGGGTGTCGTCGGGGATGCTACGGCGCCAGTGGAGGTCCAGGTCGGAGATGGGCTTAGAACGTTCTCTTGAAAACTACATCTGATCACGGCAACAATCGTGGCGTGTATAAATTTCACCCACCGAGGGGACATGCATCACTCAACTTCGGACACGGACGGATAACGAAACAGGTGTCTCTTATGACTACATATCGACAGCCATGGCAAGCAAGTCGCCCGTGACTACTCAAAGACATTCACTTCATTGGCAGGAACGCATATAAAGTCAATCATCTCATTTCATTCAAGAGCTGACGTTCCGGAAGCCATTACGCCTCGACATAAGTACCAAAAGCCATTAAAAAGACCACCCTCCGTTTCATTCCCTTCTGTCCCGCTGCACACCCAGTAAGGACAGCTCTTCATTTCTTCTTCACCCCGCACTCAGAAGCAGCCAGTTACTGCTTCTTCTGAGACTCCTTTGCAAACACGGAGGCGTACGGGTTCAGACGCAGCATAACCTGCTTGTTGCGCAGAGGGTTCTTCTTCTGCACGGCGGAGCGGCGGGTGACGGCCTCGCCCTTGGGGGCGTTGAGGGAGCTCTGGATTTCAGAAGAGTTGATGAGACGGGTGAGGTCGGCCTGGGAGACGACGTTGGAGGGCAGGAAGAAGTCGCGCTTGTGGGCGGAGGCCTCGGTGGTGGAGCCGTAGATGTCGTCGAGGGCCTTGAAGGCGGACGAGGTCCAGACGATGAAGCGGCCCAGGTGGCCACCGGGGGCGAGCTGGAGGAGGTTGAGGGCCGAGACAGGCGAGGTCTCGACGCCGGGGATGTTGCGGAAGGCCTTGACGAGCTCCTTGCCGTCCACCTCGGGGTTGTAGACGACGAGGGGTCCGCGGCGCTGGCGGTGGCGGCGGCCGCGGAGCTTGCCCTTGCCGGCGCGCAGCTTCTTGGAGTTCTTGGCCTTTTCGAGGTCAGGGCCGGCGCCGACGGCCTTGAGGAGGGCCAGGGCCGGGGCGGTGCGGGAGACGGCCGCGGAGTCGAAGACGGCGCTGTCGACGACGAGGGGCACCTCGGCGACAGTCATGATTTCGTGGCCACGGGCCATCAGGAGAGGGGCGGCGGCGGAGGCGGCCAGGGCGGAGCAGGTAGCATAGCGCCTGGAATGAGAGATGTTTGGTTAGTCGCGGAAAAGAATCATTGCGTGTGCGGTGGGAGGAGAGAACGTACTTCTGGCCCTGGTTGATCTTGACATGCCACTTGCGCCAGATCTTGGTAGGGGCAAACATGCGGCCGGATCGGCACATGTTACCAAAGGCAGCCTGACCGGCACGGTGAGTACCACCACCAGAGACACGGGGGATACGAGCAACGGCACGTCCTATGACAAGTTAGTAATCCTTGTTTCCGGCCAAAACGACAATCTCGGGGAAATCCAAGACTTCAACGGAGCAGGCTCAATCCCGTCTGTCTGTTTCAGACCAACCCGGAAACCAGATTCTTTTTCTTCTCTTCCGAGTAGAAGGCCATCGACATCCAGACAGGAAAAATGCCCACCTCGCTGCAATTTCAAAAGTTTCCATGAAGCACGTACCAGTTCCCCAGGACTCAGCAGAAGTCTGGTGGCCAGCCTTCTCGCTCACAGCATACGGCTGGCGCTTGTTCTTGGCCATGCCGGTGTGAACTCGCTGCACGATATCCGGTCGGATAGGGCTGGTGAAGACGGCAGGGACGGGGTGGGTGGCTCCCGTGGGAGCACCATCTTTGCCGATGATAGAGACGGTAGGTCGCGAAGCCATTGTGACGGTTTGGGGGGGACTTGGACCTATGAATAGTAAAACAGAGTTAGGACACCAAATATCGGCTTGCGGTCGCAGTCGGAAAGACAGTCAAGTCAGTCTTACCTTGGTCGTCGGGCGGCGTGAAATTTGGTGGATGGAGGAGGGTGCAACTGGAGTGGGCTCACGATAATTTCACCAGAGCGAATTTTTGCCCTAGGTAAATTTTGGTGGGCGGGCCCTAAAAATCAACTTCTTAAGCGAGGGACGAGTTCTTGCTTCTCATTGGCCACATCCCGCCTCCCAATCACACCCAAGGCATTCCACTCCATACACAGTATATTAATGCCAAGTCACTGTGCAACTTCCACAGTGCTTCCCTCGCTCAGCCCCACTCGAGTGCGTGCTCTGATCACATCAACTGAGAGCAGGTGCAACTTCGTTGGTCAAGATGTTCGTATATCCCGAAAACTAGCTGCCATTATTATGCCATCATATCATCATAATATCGTAATGTATGCTATATCATCATCAGGTTTATCAGATAATTCGCATATATGTAAACCCAACAACATGTTCCTTATTCCTTATTCTGCTTCTACTCCCATCGCTTCCATTCCTCAACAAGCTTCTCTACTTGTTCTTCCTTCCACGAAGCCTTCACATTAGCTCGGTCTAGTTTAACCAACCTCTCGTAAATATCCTTCTCTATGCGTCGTCGTTGAACCACCTTTTCCTCCAAGTAATTGGGATCATTCCTGCGGCAAGAGCGTCTAAAAATGTCCCTCATTCGAGTCGAGTAGAGTTGGCATGTAGCCGAAGGCAATCTTTGTGCCTTCATATAAAAGTTTCGTGCAACGACGTTTCCGTCTCCCAGTTTCGGCTTCACAACGTCATAGAAGCAGTTGCTGCACACGGTAAACTGGGGCAGAAACTGCATCGTATGCCAATATCCATCCATCACAGGACTGTCCTCACGGCACTTGGAACCCACAGTCAAGTACCACAGATCTCGCGCCAAATCATCCACATTTGGTGGTTGTTTAGCCTCAAGGGCCTTGTCAGAAGTGGTTTCCAGGGCATCAAAAAACAAAACAAACTGTTTCCGTTGCGGCGTAAAGTGTAGAGAGCACATATCTTGCTTTGGTCTGGCGTCAATTGGTACAAAGACGCCAGTCAGATTTGGCAGTAACAACTCAACTGATCGCGCACATTGATAACAGACAGAGAAGTCAGTAACTGGTTGTCGTGTATGAGGATCCTTGACAGTAAGCCAAGTCCGGGTCGCTTTTTTAGTACCAGGACATGGCTCTCGGTTGGGAGCGGAATTAATGGTAGCAAGTTGCTGCAATAGCCGCATATCGGGAATATCGTCCTTCACAGTCAACAACCATGCTATTCTATACCAAGGTGAGACCCCAAAATCGCACGCAATTGGTTCATCGGATGGTCGAAGTATTGGCTTGAAAAATGTTCGATATTCCGTTGTAGAAAACACCGAGCCGTAGCATGTAGGACATATGTTGAAGTTGGTATGGGGAAGAGTGAGCCAATCTACCATGCCTGCAACAGGTTTCTGGCGTGGGCATTCAGGCAGGCTATCGCTTGTGTCGTTCCCATGGCTTTCAGAATACCGTCTGTAAGCGCCGACTGGTCTCTCAGCTTGAACTCCCTCCTTGTCAGGATTAAAAGCCGGCGGCTGCCAAGCCAGCGGCATTGCTGCAGCTGTCGACGGCGTTGTTGGAGTATCATAATTCGAGTCAAAGGAGCGTCCTGTGGTAGTTGCAACTATTGGCGGTGGCTCAGGCATAGACACAGACCCCATGTCAGCAAATTTTGGGTGTCTTGCGTCCAAATTACTGTCTTGTATGCCGAGGCCAACGTCGGGTGGAAGATCGTCCTCGGGATATGGGAGCAGAGTGTTGGAGGCTCTTGTTGTGCCAATGTTGGTTCGAGGTGGTGGCATTGTCGTGGGTTCTCTTGGCGCATTTTTTGAGGCATCATTCATCATTTGTCCAGCTGCGACAGTGGCTGCGGTTGCGGCTTGAGCCATGAGCGGAAAAGTAGGTGTTCGAGAGGAGGACCGCACATGTCCTGGGTCATCATCCTTCCGATCCTGTTGGAGTAGTGGCTTTTCTTCCTGCAGTACCACTGGTGTCGATGGCAGATAACCGGAGCTGCGAGGACTTTGAGAATATTCATCTCCAGAACGACTCGGTTCTCTAGAGGAGCGAGGAGAACGCTTGAGGCCGGCGTTGTCAGAGCTTCCATAGGAAGAAGCATCTCGTCTGTCACTATTGGAGTATGAATACTCGTCACGGTACCGGGGGTCAACATCACTCGTCATTCTCCTCCTCGACCGGCTGCCATCCAGATCCGTATTGGATCGCCTTGCGGACGATGACGATGCGCGATCTTTGCCATAGTAATCGCGGTCTGAACCGCGGCTTGTCTCAAACTTGTGACTCGAACTGGATGGCGACCGTCCATGGTACCCCCCAGAGGGTTGACTCATGCCATGATACCTCTTCTCGCGTCCTTTGGTTCCACTTTGAATGACATCTGGAGAGAGTAAGTAATCGCCGTAGGGACGAGACTGGCGAGGATCGAAGTAATCTGGTTTGCGGCCGGTAGCCGCTGATCGGGTTCGATGATGTTCAGGTTCGTGGCGGTCATCCAGTTCGGTATCAATAGCCGGCAGATCTTGCTGGCTTCTCCGACGGTCCGGTCCATATCGTGATCCGTTGCCAGCATCTTTTCGTTTGCCGTAGTTGTCTTCTAGTCTTGGCGATCGCTGAGAGGACGTGCGTTCTCTTCGATCCTGGGTATCGTCCCGAGTTTCCTTCTTGGGCCTGTTGTTTGCAGAGGGGGTTGGTCTCTTTGAAGATTCCGGGACGACTACGAAACGTCTCTCGGGGTTATGTTCATGAACATCCTCCAGGACATACTTCTGGTCAATATCGCCTCTGCACTGTGGCTCTTCCTCGGCAACCACAGATGCTGCAGGCGAGCCATACTCCCTGGTAAGAGACTCGGTCTCTTCTTCAACAGTAGGCGGCGGCGGACGCCATCTTTTCGGCTCCGGCGCGGGTGCAAGGTATACCGTTCTAGGGACTTGACCGTGTACAGGCACTGGTGGAGGGACGGGTTCTGGGGGGGCATAACGCGAGGGTCCGGGAGATCGGGAGGAATCGTCCGGGCTATATTGATCAGTTAGCAGGTAAATCCTGCGAAACGTGGCCATAACTGCACCGTGAAGGGGTGTACACTGACGGGTCTGTGCTGCGAGTTCTGGACGTGGTAAAGTAGCCCGTCTCGAGCATGTTTTGGATATTGAGCGAGTCTCCCATGCTGAATTTCTGCTCACAAGTTCCACCACACACTAGGCATTGCCGCTGTCTTTAAGTCGATACTATTCAAGGACGGGGGTCCCAGTGCAGCTAGTTCTTTGCCGACGGGGAGCAATGCCTGCAGTATTGTCGCCAAACGCGGTTGGAGAGCCAAAGACGCGACCAATCGACGAACTTGGAGGTTGGGTTAGTTGGGTATTCCAAGCTCCAGATGCCCAGTGCCCAGTGACTGGCCAGTGAGCGACGGTGAAGGAGCCCGCACCGGTTGACCAGTAAGGAAGGCAGGAGCGGACGAGCGACCAGCAGACGGAAGGAGCAAGTGAAGCAATGCAAAATGGGGCAAGGCACTCGCACGAAGGCAGGAGCCAGCGGTGAAGACAAAGAAGTTGCTCTACCAAGGTCGTCGCGGGAGTGCCAAATGGGAACCAGAACTGATTTATGACTGGCGAGACTGGCTCAGGGTTCCAAGACTGCAGACTGCAGACCAGTGCAGAACAGGTGGTTAGAGGCGCAGCCAACCCCATGTACGGAGGAGCAGCGATGACATAGTTGGTGGGGCCGGGCGTGGAAGGGCTGGACAAAGAAGATTCGGTGGACCATTGAAGCGCCAGGGGACATCGGGGGCACACAAGTCGACACAACAGGCCACTCGCTGCAGACGAGCACTTGACCAGGGAGTCGGGTTGCTCCAGGCCATCTGGACACACGGGCGCCCGGGACACCGAACACGATACGGAGCCGACGGGATCAAGCGTTGAAGTCTGTATTACCCAGTGCTCCGAGCAGCCCCTGGCAAGCCTGCGCCTGGTCCGTGGCGCACCTCAACAGTGAAGATGAAAAGTCAGCATTGGCACTGGCACAAGCACCAGTGACCCCTCAGCGGGCGGCCCGCCCGTGGCCCCACTTAAAACTCTGGGCTGCATTCCTACCCCTTGCCCTGGTTGTCGCTTGACACGCGGGCAGTCAAGGACCCATCCCAAACATCTCGTGTCAAACCACTCAACGCCACATCTCACTACCCTAGAGTAGTGGCGGAACCGATTTCTCACCAACAAATGCGTTGTTTCACGCTGCGCTGACCGGTGCAGCATGTAGTTGGTTCAATGTTCACTTCACGCGGGCATAATGGCTACTGGTCTACCGTTATTGAACGCTATTTACCGCTTAAGTACTTCCGGCAGAGTCCATGGCTCAAGGAAAAAGTGGCTGGGTTAAACCGCCAAGTTGGCTAATGCTCCCATCAGCTCATGCCCCAGCTTCATCTGCACGACAAGAACCGATCTTCATGCGAGCAAAGCCAGCCTCCGTAAACCCACCACTACAGCCGCACACTGACCAGACATAAAATCCGGGCCAAGACGAACTGCGCCCAGAAAACAAGTATTCAAGATGCGCACACCTCACACCGTCCTCATCTCATGTCAAGGCCACGAACTCATTTTCACAGACTCATTGATAACATTACACGTGAATAGCCCTTTATTCGCCCAGACGCCAAGTCCACGCCGCCCTCTCAATCCTCCAGGAACTCCTGAATATCAGCATCCTCGTCCAGCGCAGCCCTTCGCCTCTCGTCCTCCTCCAACAGCTCCCTCAGCATCTTTCGTTGCCGCACGCGCGCCTTCTGACCCCAATCTGAGCTGGTACCGTCGGCCCCCGCATTGTCGTCATCCGCGTACAGCTTCTCCTTGATGCCGCGGTATTCGTTGGGCGTGAGTTCCGGGTGAGGCAGCTTGTCGTCCTCGCCGCGCGCTGCCCTGTCGTCCCTCTCCATCTTCTCTACTGCGCCCTTGGTGACGGCCTTGAGGAAGTATGGCCGGAGGAGCATGTATCCGCCCGCAATGACGACGATGCGGATCCAAGACTGCAGGGTCATGCTGTTGAAGCCTTGCGAGATGTTGCTGGTGGCGTTCTGCCCGTACTCGGAGAGACGCGCAACGATCTGGCCGAGGAGGTTGAGCGCCGGCGGCTGCTCGGCATCGACGGGCTTTGCTTGCTGGTCCATGATGGCGTTGCGCCCGAGCCGATTCGCTTCCGGGTGGGAATATGATGGCTGAGTTTGCCGCGAGGTGAGTTGTTCGCTGCGCCAAGAGTAGTGATGCGTCTTGGGACGGCCTGTGACTGGAGGTGAGATGTAGTCGACAGAAAATTGTTTGTGGCAGGTGGATCCTTGGTATGTACGGAGTAAGTACTTGTGACTTCCGGGGTGGCTGAAGACAATGGATGCTCCGGCGATGCAGAGTTTGGCCCGGCTCAAACACGATCGAGAGTGGGAAAAAGACGGAAATGAAACATGGAAACGTGAGATTGGCAATGTTTTCCTGCAAAAGACTTTTCTTTTCCCATGGGGACTCCTTGTCCGGAGTGCCCAGGTCTTACTGATGCAGCAAGCCTATTGGTGGGTTCCTCCGATGACGCCGGTGGAACACCCCACATGTGCGGCCGTGTTCCCGGCCGATGGAGAACAGAAGTATCTCTTTAGATGCGGAGTGGCTCGTGGAGACTCGTTTACCTAAGAAAATTGTATGGCAGAGCAGTCTCCATGAGCCACTCCGCAGCTAAAGAGATCAGTCTCTTCGGGGGACGTTCAAAGGCAACCTCTCAATGTGGTCATCAACCGTCAAACGTCAAGTGCTTCGGCAGGGCAACGCGCCTTCGTCTTCTTGTGCGTGCGTGGTCCCGGGCTCGGCTTCTTGTGCTTGGGTTTCCGTCAGCAATGCACCTTTGTGCGCTAGAGTGACAAGGCGCCATCGATGCATGCCTGCCGGCGGTGTCGTCCTGAGAATTCGAGAAGGTGCCGGGAATTAAGAATCACTCTCCCCCGTACAAAATTAGGGTCACAACGCTGAAAAAAAGAAAGCCTCTGTTGCCCGTCCGAGCCAGCGCAATGCGACGGTATTAAGGACGCTTCCTTTCTTCTTCTGTCCCCATTCTCCACAGGTGGGGGCTTCGATATTGGTCGCTATGGCGCGATTCAGGCACATCAAATTCTTCAGTGACTCAACGGCCAAGGTTTAGCGGCGGACGGACCTTGATTTCCCAACGAACCAGAATCTCGACGCGCGGGATGGCCCCCGCACAGCCGTACCTTGGTTTATAATACATGTACTGTAGTTGAACAATTGAGCCGAGGTGCTGCAGCCACTAACGTATGTATTGTACAGGATCTTCCATTACAACCTGGGTATGCTGGCCGCCGGCCCGGCAAAGTTGCCGCTGCTAAAGGCTTGGTTAAAAGTCGTTACCGGTCCCCTCTCCACGCTTTCCTACAGAAACTGCCTTTCTCCCCATCTTTTCTGTCCCAGTTAGCACTGTAACGGACGTCAGGGAGCAGGTCGTCTTGGAAACAAGATGACGGAAAAGTTGGACCAAAACGCTCAAGTCAACAAGACTTTGAATGGTTCAGATTCCGGTCTAGACGCCCTTGCGCCGACGCCAAGTCGCTGTACGCAAAAACTGGCTGAGTCAGATGCGGCTATGGTACAAGGTGAATGGATTGCTGAAACGGGTGCACAGGTCTCGCGTCAAGTCTCTCGTCAAGCCTCTCGTCAAGCTTCTCGTCGTGATGTTGAAACCGCGAGCCAAGAGCTCAGCGATTCCACCGACGATGACGACGACTTTCCTGATGGCGGCCTAGAGGCTTGGCTGGTGGTGCTAGGCGCCTGGTGTGTTTCGTTTTGCAGCTATGGTTGGATTAATAGTGAGTGACAATATGCCCTTGGACGCTTTGCCATGTCCAAACCATGTATGATTCTTGAAACTGCAAGCCGTAGATTGCTAACCCCCTTTGTTAGGTGTTGGGACCTTCCAAGAGTATTACCAAACTGGACCTCTCAAGGAGTATACTGCAAGTCAGATTGCTTGGATCCCGTCAATGCAAATTTTTCTCATGTCGTTCTTGTCGCCATTCACAGGAAGAATCTTTGACAACCATGGTCCAAGATCCTTACTCCTCGTTGGATCTTTTTTGCACGTCTTCGGTCTTATGATGGCGTCATTATCGTCCGAGTACTATCAGTTCATGCTTTCCCAGGGACTCTGCAGCGCCATTGGTGTTTCTGCCAGCTTTTTGGCGGCCATTGGCTCTGTAAGCGGCTGGTTTAAGAAGCGTCGTGGCACGGCGTTTGGAATATTCGCCACCGGGTCCAGTCTTGGAGGCGTCGTGTTCCCAATCATGCTCAGCAACCTCATCAAGACTGTTGGATATGGGTGGGCCATGCGCAGTGCTGCCTTTATCATCTTGGCTCTTCTCATTGTGGCCAACTTGACCATCAAGGCTCGACACGTGAATGGACGACAGGCGCTTTCGAAAGAACTTCTGGCGCGGCCATTTCATGAGAAAACGTTTTTGCTGTTGCTTATTGGTCTTTCCTTGGTGCCGTTTGGTCTGTATACACCAATCAACTTTATCCCTACTGTAGCCAAAGCGGAAGGAATGCGAGACTCCCTCGCTCAAAAT
Organism: Metarhizium humberi; assembly: GCA_020102295.1. Taxonomy (NCBI): domain Eukaryota; kingdom Fungi; phylum Ascomycota; class Sordariomycetes; order Hypocreales; family Clavicipitaceae; genus Metarhizium; species Metarhizium humberi. Next base: position 74,477 of record JACEFI010000041.1, read on the forward strand.
CTGATTGCGTTTTACAACGCTGCAAGGTGAGCTCGTGATGAAACTACCTACATCTGCCCGAGACTCTGATTTGTTTCTAACTTGCTTGACCAGCTTGCTTGGCCGTGCGGGCTCAGGTCTCCTTGCCGATAGATTTGGACTCTTCAACATCTTCTCGCTAGCCTGCTATGGCGCTGGAATCTTCATCATGGTTCTGTGGATTCCGGGTGGAGGAAATGACGCTGCAACGGTTGCCTTCTCTCTGTTGTTTGGCCTCTTCTCCGGCGCCTACATCGCGCTATTGGGGGCCTTGGTGGCAAGAATTTCGCCAATTGAAGAAGTCGGTTATCGGAACGGCATTGGCCAATTATTTGGTGCCGTTGGTGGCTTGGTCACAGCTCCAATTGCTGGTGCCATTCTTCAGGGGCCTGGCGGCGAGATTGGGCTGAAAGCGTTTGCTGGAGCGTTCATGATTGTTGGAACAACTGGCATTGTTGCAGCACGCATATCTCAAACAGGCTTCAAACTGTGGGTTAGGTTTTGAACCATGAAAAGTATTCATTCATCTACTGCTCGGTGGCTCAAGGTTACCAGCGAGCAGATCGTAGTGCGACATAAAAGCATTCTGAATTTAGAGTAATAATCGAGCGAGCGGTCATGTATTTAAATTGAGAGCAGGCGGATGTGAGAACTTTTCGAGACCTTCTTAATTGATAGAAGTGTGATCAGGACTTCAAGGTGTGTTATAATACGCAGGCGCACGTCTTGAGTGTCGTCAAACCTTGTCTTGAACTGATTTGAAATCGGACGACTGAGAGTGATGCTCCTCTTGTACAGCTATGGTCAACGGTAGAATATCTGCCCACCTAGAAGTATATGCTAGCACACTTCCGTATATTATAGTAGAGAGCGCGATAGCCAGATACCTGATCTGCCTCCCACTGTAAACGGGACCTCACGTGATGCGCTGGCTGCCACTCGCAGCGGCAGGCACGACTGGCCCCTGTCATGGGCCTTTCCCAAGCTGCAGTCCATTGGAGCTCTCAAAAATTTCGAAGCGGCGTCTCCATAAAGATCCAATACAATTGTACCCTCCAGCATAATCACCTCCTTTTGCACCAATCCTCCATTCATTCTCTTCTTCAATCGGCGTATTCTGGCTTCAATTATCCGTTTATTTCACAATGTCTGTCGCTTTTAGATCTGTTGCGCCGTTCCTACGGACTGCGCGGCACGGCTTGCGCAGTGGCCGTGTTAACCCCCTTCAGACGGTCATCAAACCCCAAACCGCCTCTGGCATTCTCAACATCTACCGATCATACGCCGTTTTTGAGCGCAGCAAACCCCATGTCAACATTGGTATGCCTGTTAAATGTTCTCTTGAAATAAACCAACTCTAATGTTGATTCCCAGGTACCATTGGTCACGTCGATCACGGCAAGGTAGGAGGAAACGACACAGCCATGCGAAATACCGGACAGCTAACCAATGGCTATTTTAGACCACCCTTTCTGCTGCCATCACCAAGCGACAGGCCGAGAAGGGCCTTGCCAACTTTCTCGAGTATGGCGCCATTGACAAGGCTCCTGAGGAGCGCAAGCGTGGTATTACCATTTCGACCGCGCACATCGAGTACGCGACCGAGAACCGTCACTATTCCCACGTCGACTGCCCTGGCCACGCCGATTATATCAAGAACATGATTACTGGCGCTGCCAACATGGATGGTGCTATTATTGTTGTCGCCGCCTCCGACGGACAGATGCCCCAGACCCGTGAACACTTGCTCCTTGCCCGACAGGTTGGCGTCCAGAAGATTGTAGTGTTTGTCAACAAGGTCGATACCATTGATGACCCCGAGATGTTGGAACTCGTTGAGATGGAAATGCGCGAGCTTCTCAGCACTTATGGCTTCGAGGGTGATGAGACCCCTGTCATCATGGGCTCTGCTCTTTGCGCTTTGAACAACCAGAAACCTGAGATTGGCAACAACAAGATTGACGAGCTCATGGCCGCTGTTGACGAGTGGATCCCTACCCCTGAGCGTAGCCTGGACAAGCCTTTCCTCATGTCTGTTGAGGATGTCTTCTCTATTTCTGGCCGTGGTACTGTTGTCTCTGGACGTGTTGAGCGTGGTGTCCTGAAGCGTGATGAGGAAATCGAGCTCGTTGGCAAGGGCAAGGAGATTATCAAGACCAAGGTTACGGATATTGAAACTTTCAAGAAGTCTTGCGACCAGTCGCAAGCTGGTGACAACTCCGGTCTCCTCATCCGTGGTGTCCGCCGGGAGGATGTCCGCCGCGGCATGGTTGTCTGCAAGCCTGGCACGGTCAAGTCTCACACTCAGTTCCTCTCCTCTCTCTATGTTCTTACCAAGGAAGAGGGTGGCCGCCACACTGGTTTCCACGAGCACTACCGCCCCCAGCTCTACCTCCGAACATCTGACGAGTCTGTCGACCTGACTTTCCCTGAAGGTACGGAGGATGCTCAGGGTAAGATGGTCATGCCAGGTGACAACGTCGAGATGGTTGTGACACTGACCAACCCTAATGCCATTGAGGTTGGTCAGCGATTCAACATTCGTGAGGGTGGTAAGACTGTTGCTACTGGTCTGTGCACCCGTATCATGAAGTAAAGGCGGCATCACCATCATCTTGGACTAGAAGAAGGATCGGAGAGGAGTCGGAATACCACAAGCGACCGTGGATCTATTGGCACCAAAATTAAAAGGAGGAGGTACCTTTGACAATTCTAAAAGCGACACAATAGGGGGTCGAGTTGAGTGTAAGATGTACGAATTCCCATGTTTCTGAGCGAAAAGAGCTCCTTGTATATTCCCAGGATGGCCCTGGAGATCTCTCCACTCTGCTTCTTCCCATTGTCTTGATACTTGTACTTTAGACAGGCATATAGGGTGGAATCAGTAATGCAATAAATTCAACAACAACACACAATATCTGTTACATGAGTATGTTGTGTTGGAATTGGTGATGACGTGAACTAGGAATCATCAGAGGAAGCAGGTGAATTGTTAGTTTATGGAGTTAGGGCGGATGCAGGAGCTTAGGTCAGCCTTAGGCAAAGCCCTTCAATCTCTTTTACGGACTGGGAATTTGACAAGACTGCAATTCTTAACGTGTTTTACAAACGGGCGGCAACCTAATTAACCACCCGTATTTTCCATAAGTGTTCTGTCCCAGAAAATGAGCCAGGAGCTTATCTGCGTGGCAAACTGCTGGCGTCTTATCTCCACGTGATTGCATACCCCGACGTTGGCCCCAGCCAAGAGAGCTTGCGTGGGGTAGATATGGTTTGGACATGGTTTCAACGCCGCTAGGGAAGCTTACTGCAAGCTGGCCATCTCGACACATTTCATTTCTAAGCAACAGCCATTGTCAGCCATTCAACCACGCAGATCTTTGTTCCATCACCTATTGCTGTAAAGTACAGTTCTTCGATTCTTTATTGCTCAAAATCCCGACCGAAAGCTAATTTTTTATTCTTCCAATTAAGTTAAAAGTTCGCCCAGCATGGTCCTCATCAAGAGCCTCGTGCTCGCCGCCGTGGCCGCCGTTGCGACCGCCAGATCCGCCGTCATGGATCTTACTCCTGCAAACTTCGACAAGGTAGTCCTCAAGTCGGGAAAGCCTACACTTGTTGAATTCTTTGCCCCCTGGTGCGGCCACTGCAAAAGCCTGGCTCCCGTGTACGAGGAGCTCGCCGTCGCCTTTGAACACGCCAAGGACAAGGTACAGATTGCCAAGGTCGATGCCGATGCCGAGCGGGAGTTGGGCAAGCGTTTTGGAATCCAGGGATTCCCTACGCTCAAGTACTTTGACGGAAAGTCAGATAAGCCCGAGGAGTACAAGTCTGGTCGAGACCTGGAGAGCCTGACCGAGTTCCTGACGGAGAAGGCTGGGGTCAAGGCTAAGAAGAAGCTGGAGATGCCTAGCGAGGTTGTGATGCTTACTGATAAGAGCTTTGAGGAGACTGTCGGAAGTGAAAAGAATGTGCTGGTTGCGTTTACCGCTCCTTGGTGCGGGCGTAAGTGATTGTCTCTGCGTGCATATCTTGAGCGGGTGATGCGGCTCAATTTTGGGAGTTGCTAACAATATGTGCTTAGACTGCAAGAACCTGGCACCCACGTGGGAGAGCCTTGCTGCCGATTTCGTCGGTGAGGCCAATGTTGTCATTGCCAAGGTTGATGCCGAAGCTCCCAACAGCAAAGCCGTGGCCACCGAGCAGGGTGTCACTTCTTACCCGACCATCAAGTGGTTCCCTGCTGGAAGCAAGACGGGCGAGAGCTACGATGGTGCCCGTTCTGAGGACGACTTCATCAAGTTTATCAATGGGAAGGCTGGAACTCACCGCGTTGTCGGCGGTGGTCTTGACCGTGTTGCTGGAACCATTGCCGTCCTTGACGCGCTGGTTGCCAAGTTCACCGGCGGCGCTAAATTGGAGGATATTGTCGGCGAGGTTAAGAGTGCCGTGGAGAAGTTCAACGACGATGTCAAGTATGCCTACGCCAAGTACTATGTCCGTGTCTTTGACAAGCTGAGCAAGAGCGATAATTATGTCTCCAAGGAGCTCTCTAGACTCGAGGGCATCTTGGAGAAGGGTGGCCTGGCCCCGTCTAAGCGTGACGAGATCCAGAGCAAGACCAATGTTCTGCGCCGCTTCGCCGAGAAGGCTGCTGAGAAGGCCGAGGAGATTAAGGAAGAGCTGTAAATGATGGATATGCCGACTGGACCATGAATTGTGGTCAAATTAGGAAACGTGTTGGGAGCATAGGCCCGAGGACATTTTACGTCACATGTGCAACGAAAGTAAAGCAGTACACGCCAGTAGGCTTGACTGGTACATAGAGATGGAATCATCAAAAGGTTATCGAACGAATTAAAAAGAAAACTTGCAAAATGTACAATGTTACTCATCAGCCATTTCATAAAGTAAACACACTCAAGACTTTGTCGAGCCTGAGCTCTCATTTGCCTTGGTCTCTTGTAGGGCCGCCTCTAAATTATCTAGTCTGCGCGACATTTCGTCCACTATTCATTTTGACCATCAATGTCTCATATCAGCAACTGGTCTTGTCTTGCGGAGATTTTCGGGTCGGGGAAAAAAAGTGATTGTGTGTAGGGAGTACAAAAGGGATGATTTTGGTGTGAAACTCACTTTTGGCAAATATCTCGGACGACACGCTAGCGAATTTGTTGGACAGCGTGTTCAACAAGTCCTCTACGGCGGCCGAGACATCGGCGTTGGAGTTATCGGGCGACTGGTCGAGATTTGTCAGAGCTGATAAGGGGGAGATTTTAGAGGTGGCTGAAGGGGAGGGAGGCAAGGAGGGTATTGTTTGAGGGGGATGAGGGGGAGCAGGGCGTCGCGTACGGAGGCTTTGTCGGCGCTGGACCCGGGGTCTGCTGAGGACATGGCAGGGTTTGGTGATTATGGTGAAGACGACTTTGCGTGCGTCATTGAGCGTTTGACGACGGGCGGTAGGCAGCGTCTGGAGAGCCGTTGATGGTGGTTGAGCGTGGGTGGGCTCGAAGTGGTTTGGCAGATGCGACCACATGCAGTCAATCCATCCATCGGCACCCCGTACATACCTAGCTAGGTACGTACTCCGTACCCCAAACAGTTATGGAAAGAACGGAGTCCATGTCTCTTTCCACATATACGAGGGCACGAGGGCGTGCGTGCCCAAGTGCATTCTGGGCCACTTCTGCCACGGACAATCACCGAACGCGAGAGCGTCCATGACTGAATCCGCTCCCGCAGGTTTCCAGCAATTTTGGGCACTTGGATCATCCACCTCCGACGTTGGTTGTCGGCTGTTTCTTTCGCCAGTTGACCGGGGTGCCGTATGCTGCGGCACTTGCCGACTTGAGTAAGCGACAACGTCCCTAGACTAGGAGGCTTGAGCACCAACACTCCTCATAAACTTTAACCGGTCCGGCCTGCTGCACATCCTCTACCCTTTCAGTCCTTGAACGTTTCAGTTTTTTTTCTCTCATCCCCTCTTGAACCCGCCATTGCAGACATAACCGCAATCCTGCTTGGAGTGCCTCCCGCCGCGCAGCATATCATGGTGGCGACGTAGCACAAACCCTTCTTCCCGCGCTGCGTCCGAGACCACATCGGCCACCAACATGCCTTCTCCAGCGCAGAGTCCAGCAGGTGCCGTCCTCTTCATCCTCTTTCTCGTGTGGATGCTATTCCCAGAAGGCGACTACCGAAGCCAATCTCTCGCCCTGTCCGACTTGGCTGTTGATCGACTCGCGCGATACCGAGATGCCCTCCACGTGCTGAACACGACGAGGTGGGGGGACTTTGCGCCCCAGAACAAAACCACCGACGATGGACGTGAAGCAAAGCATTTGAACCTTACGGGTTTCAGAGAAACAGACGGTTTCGCATGGGACGATTTAGAAACATTCAGACAAAAGGGTCTGAAGCTGAGCCGACATGCTGTTCCGCCCGTGGACGGCCATCAGCTTTGGGATGTGGCGCAGGGAGAGGCAATGTGGACAAATGCCTCGGGAACCGTCCATGGGGACTGGGTTCGCAAGCCGGGCTCTGTTTCCCGCGGCTACGACAGCTACAACTTGTCCAGGAGCGTGCCCGAGGTGGAATGGATGGCGCACAAGGTCGAGTGGGCGCGCAACGTGACGGGCAATGCTGGCAGGATGATGCTCCGACTGAGTGGGAATAAGACGCTCACTCATTACGAACAGCTGTCCATGGACATGGCGCCGTTGTCGGGCGGCATCATCCGCAGTTTGAGAGGCACAGCTACCATCGAGGACACCATTGGCTCGGGTTTGAACTGGGAGATGAAGCTCTGGGGCGTCCATTGGCCGCGGCAGGGCGTCATCCTCATGACGACGACGAGCGAGAAGTTTGAAGGCATCTTTGCTTTGCCGCACTTGTCACCTGGCCCGGATTTCTTCCAGTCGAGCCAGATGTTGCTGAACCAGACGCTGGCGCGCGTCATCCGCCGCAAAGAGAAGCACGTCTACGTCGATCAACGGATGCCGTGGAACTCGGACATTGAAAACCCCATGTACACAGCTTATCCCTCACCGCACTGCGAATACATCATGTACGCCCAGGTTCATCCGCCCATTCCTCCCAAGCCGACCGAAGGCCAAGACGCGGCTCCAGGAGCCGTGGGAGACACCATCAACGCCATAGAGTCGGAGCTCCAGTATCCCGTCGGCGCACCCATCCCACGGATACCCAAGCTCAAAATGTCCGCCGTCGTATACTCACCGGACTGTTCGTTCTTTCTCGAGACCAAAGGACCGCCGGATTACCCGCCCAGCGAAGCCGATCATCTCGTCGGCATGAAGAAGGAAGTACAGACGCATCAGATCAAGACATGGCTGTTGCTCTACGCACTGGTGGTGTTCGGCCAAGTCCGTCTTCTCCGAGACCAAATGAAGGAATCCTTCACGCCGTCCACCATGGGCAGAATTAGCTTCGGCACCATCAGCGCCATGTTGATTGTCGACGGAATGACTTTCACCGCCGCAGCCACATGGGTGTCCTCTGCAGCGGCCACCTTCTTGCCCACGCTGGCACTAATGTTTGCCTCGTTTCTGAGCATGACCATTGGAGGAAGTTTCCTGGCAAAGATATACGAAGTCCAACTCCCCGAGAGCAGAGGCCGTCGCGATCAGTCCTCATCCACCACAACCGCACAAGATAGTTCCGCCAACTCCATCGCCGCAACTCCCACACCAGGTCTACTCCCGGGCCCAGTCACGGCCTCTCAGCGCGTTGAAACACCCATCATCATTCCCTCGGACCAAGATATATCCGCTGAAATTGCCGCGGCTGCCTCTGCCATTCCCACTGCCAACCGTAGCAGCCCTTCCACCCCAGAAACACCAACCTTCCAAGCCATCATCGGCAGATTCATCTTATTCTCTCTCTGCGTCTCCTTCCTCGCCATCTCCTCGTCAACATGGTACCCCCGCCCGCGGTCCGTATTCCTCAACACCTGCGCATTCATCTACCTGTCCATGTGGACGCCCCAAATCTACCGCAACACTCTGCGCAACTGCCGCCGCGCGCTCGCATGGCCCTTTGTCCTCGGCCAGTCTGTCCTGCGCCTCCTCCCCATTGCCTACTTCTGGGTCAAGGAAGACAATTTCCTCTACGCAACCACCGATGTACCTGCGTTTGTGTTCCTCGCAGGCTGGGTCTGGATCCAAGTCGTTGTCCTAGCCGCGCAGCAAATCGTCGGTCCTCGATTCGGCGTGCCGCTGTCCTGGACCCCCGACGCGTGGGACTACCACCCCGTTCTGCGGGAGGACAATCTCGAGGGAGGTGGCCTGCCCATCGGCCTGGTGGTCCCCGAGGAACGAAACAGCCTGGATAGAGCGCTGGCAGGGCCTGAAAAGACCGGTGTCAGGCATATAGATTGCGCCATCTGCAGGGAGGTGCTGGAGGTGCCTGTCGTCAAAGCCGGCGAGGAGGAGTCTAGCGTGTCGGGCGTCTTCGCGCGGAGAATGTACATGGTGACTCCGTGCAGACACATCTTTCATACGGCGTGTTTGGAGAGCTGGCTGCGGTTTAGGCTGCAGTGTCCTATTTGCAGGGACGAGTTGCCGCCCATTTGATGCGTTATTTTTTTATTTTTTTATTTTTTTGATCCTTGGTGTTGGGGCTATTTACGACAATGGGGTTTGCTGGAATCGTTTGGGACCGCACTGATATTGCGGAAAATGGTGTTTCATGTTCATTGATTCCGGACAAGTTTGAATCCGGTGCATAAAAATGTATAGATACTGGAATCTGCTTCTGCTGGCAAGGAGAATGTATCATTTGCAATATATAACATCAAATTTCAATTGTAACACTACGACTGGGCCGGAGCACTGTCTACTCCACGTACAGCGCCAGTAGAAAAATGGTCTACTTGACTTTTGAAATAACCACCCGTTAAAATCCTGGGATATCTTGAATTCTCAACGTACACTTTTTCCATCCAAACAACGCCTCGAGTCCAACGCACTATTCCCCCCCAAAAGCCATTAAACTGAGGTGGAAAGGCTACCACATAATTCTGGTAGTTCGTACCCTGTCGTCATGGGATCCCTCATGCACTGCTCGCGTGCCCACCCTAAGCTCGGCGAATCGAGCTCGAAGATCAAAGTCAGCAGACTTCACCATGACTCTCTTTTCTTCTGGAATCGGCTCCAACGGCAGCACCGATTCATCCCACCCCATTGAGAGATCGCCGTAGGATTCTTCGATTTGCATGACCCAAAGGCCAATATTGGCTGCCAACTCACTGTCCCACATGCCCTCTCTCCTCGCACTGCTGCGCAACAACTGAATAGCTTGGCGTCGGAGCCTGGGTTCGCGGCACTTGGTTGCCACGACAAACAGGGGCGGTACGATGCCGAGATCTGCGGAAAAGCTGGGCTTGATGTGAGGCGTATTCAGCTTGCCGGCTCTGAATGCGCCCTTGGTGTTTGCGTACTGGCTCTGGTCGTCTTCGGTTTTCACTTTTCCCTCCACGGCAGCCCTGCACTCTTCTGCGCTGACCACCTCCCAGCCAAGATCGACAATGGCCTTGAAATGTGGCAAAAAAGCATCGAATTTTACTTCCGTATCGCAAAACATCATCAAGAATAGAACATTGCTGTTGATCTGAAACATTTTCAGGGCGGATATTCCTGCTTTCTCAATGAGGCTGACGCGTGGATCGAAGCGAGACTGAAAGATGTGCTCGAACGCGACCGCCCAAGAGTCCAGCTCACTCTTCAGGTCTATACCATATTGCCTCCATGATTCTGGCAGCACGTTGCTCTTGTTGTTTTTGGCGATTTGAAGTCGTTCGATAAATTTGAGCAACCTCTCGCACAGCTTATCCGAAGCTAGGCGGGCCTCCAGCAACGACTCGAACCGGGGTGGAACAATTATACTAGGCGGCGATCCGGGCGACCCAATATCTGAAGAAACGGGAGATGACCCACGGGATTGTTGTTGTGGAGTTAGACGTATGACATAAGGTTGAGGAAAGTGAAATGCCATGTCGTATGATTTGGCCTGTATCGCTAACCGGGTGAAAATATTGAGCAAATCATCTTCGATGTACCCTTCCGGACCAGGTGTACGGTGGTTGGGATAAAGGGTTTTGAGTTGTTCGAGAAGGCTGAGACCTGTCTGGATTTGAATAATGGCCTGCTTATGGTCCCCAATGAAAGAATCGAAGCATGCCAAGAGAATACTAGCCATGAGTCGGGTTCTAAAAGACCGTAAGCTCTGTCCATGGAGAAGCATCATTGAATTCATTGCATCAGAGTACTGATTAACGGCAACTTGCCAATGTGACTCCAGGGTCCCTTGAAGCATCTCCTTTTTGTCTGGACTGATTATCGGAATGTAGTGGGATTGCTCCAAAGTTTTATACAGAGCACCGAGAGCAACGACTGAGTGGCGGATGGCTGACTCGGCATGGCACTCCTGCAGAACCCGCTGAGCCCAGAAGTTGGAATTGAAGTATCCTGATAGCTCGGACGAGGTTTGGACGCGGAAGAGCTCGAAATACAAGCCTTCAACTTGCTGGAATCCCAAGGTATTGGAAGGCTGGTGCAACGTAAGCGGAGTTGCGGCAGCCAAAAGGGTATGCTGTGTGACGACTGATTGGCGTTTGCGCCGATTGGCTCGGCGCGGCGGTAGGACTGTTGGTTTGACAATGCTGGAAGAGGCAATTCCAGATGCCGCCTGTGACCGAATCGCCAACATAGGTTTGGGTGCAATCCTGATATCCGCAAGTGGCCTGGCGCTCCGTGGTGGTGGGGGATAGCCCGTGCAGACCTTATTGCTTCTCACGCATTGAGTGCAGGCTGGTCGTAGCTCATCGCACTTGATGCGTCTTTGTCTGTGGGCAACGGTTAGCTTGATTGAGCAGGGCTTGTGTGAGGCAGTCTCAGCGAGGAGGGGAGGGTTGCCACTCACTTGCAGTTTGAGCAGCCCGTCTTGACCTTCGGATTACTTCGCCGTCCACGCTTCACAGGCTGGCCATCAGGGCCAACGTGAGCCCCATCCTTGGACGTGGAGCTGCTGGGAGAGACGGTGGAGGAAGTGCATGGTATCGACGGCGAACTGATAGGCCTTATTAGTTGCGACTCTGGCGAAGACGACATGGCGCGTCAGCGTGTTGCGGATTGCGTTTCTTGAGACTTGAGCCCCTGACCGGCCGAGGTCCTGCTCAACGTCGGGTTGAGGAGAGGCAATGGAGTTGATAAATGACGTGAAGTATACTGGGGCGGGCCAAGCAAATATATATGACGATTCACGAGGAGCAGCGCCCATGTATTATACCGTCAGCCACAGAGACCGAGCGGCCGCCTCTGACAAGATGAAGAGGCAAGCGTTGAGTATGGCCCCTGGCTTTGGCTTAGCAGATTAATCTGCCGACGGCAAGCTGTAGACCAGGAAACTGGGACAAAGGCTAATGATGTCGCCAGAGCTAGACCGCAAGAACGCCAGACTGGTTATATGGCGGCAGTGGGAAACGCAAGAGAAATAAGTACTAGAACAAGGCGAGGCAATGTACCATGGCGCCAGCACAAGAGAGGAGCAGGCCTCAGCTCGAGCACCGCCTTGTTCAACGACAAGGACGCGGTGGTGTCATACGTCTGGTCGGTTTATGACGGAGATGGACGATATCATAGGCCACAGACCCCGAGCGAAAGCCTCAAAAGAAAAACTGCCAAAGAAAAAGAAAAAAAAAAGTTTAAAAAACAAAACAGCTAGTAGATGCCAAAAGCAGGAAGAATCGTCAGCGTTGCAAGAATCTCGGCCTGCTTCGAGTATCTGTGGGGATGGATGTCCAAGCTTGAGAACTGCCGAATTGTACGGAGTACATATGTCGGTAGGAGGCCCTGTTAGCTCAAGCGATAGCACTCGGTACAGAAGATGCAACAGCGGAATGCTACGGCAGCGGTGGAGTAGCGAGATTGATGGCGAAGGAGGCAAAGGTCGACGTGCATCGGCGGCGTGCATAAGGGGGAACTGGGGATTTGGGGATTGGAGATGCGAAGATCCAAATGTCTGCAGACATGGAGTATTTAGTAAACGAGCAATAATATGGATTGCCTGTATGGTGCTCGGCACTCCATCCTGAGCGTAAAAGACCGAAGACTGACACTTGGGCCAAGAGAAGCTGAGGTGGGGCGCTCGAGCCAGTTGGACGAGGAAGGCGCCATTTGAACTGGGGCTCGTTTTGGGCACTGCAAGTTGTCAATGGAGCAGCATTAGCGGAAGGTACGACCACAGATCGGACGATGGACGTCGGGTCAATGCAGCAGGTGCCACGGAGCCAGGGAACCTCAGGCTGCCGTTGAGCGTGCAAGCGCGTGCAAGGAGCTGGGGGCAGCTGGCACTGAACATTAAAGGCAGCTGGCACTGGAGGGACTACGAATTCATCACTCGCTCACCAGACCTCAAGCGCTCACTCACAATGTTCAAGTCTTGGCTGCCTGGCAATGTACTCCGCAATACCACTGACTTTGCCACATTCAATCAATTTGCGACAGGATGCTCCGAATTACGGAGTGCGACTCTGCATCTGATGGTGCATCAATGTGCCCTCATGTGCGTACATACAGGCCAAGTACCAAAACTTGGCTCAGGGTTGTAGAGCTTGAATGGCCTGACCCCACTAGGAGCCAGCACTGGGGATTTGCGAGGCTACTTAAGTCCTTGGAGCCAGGCGGGATCCTCGGCATTCACGCCCTCGTCTACAGGCTTGGACCTGGACGACACTATTGTCTGCCACTCAACACCCAACTTTAGAACCTTGTCAACATCACTCTATCCGGCCACCCTGCCAAAGCTGCGAGGGTTTGATCTGCACCCGTCGAACCAAGACGGTCTTGGCCACACCACAATAAGTTTGCGGATAAGTCAACCCTGGCCTGAGGAATCGGCAGAATACTCCATACATGTGTGCAAGGAGATTTCCCCGTCCTGGGTCATCGGATCTCGACGAATACTCGATCACCCTCACGGCATACATTGGGGCATGCTCCCTTTCTACGGGGTACTCCGTCCAGTTTTCTTGTGCGGCTAGACGAGGTGCTTCCCGCCCGGGCCACCGAGCAAACGAAGGAGAAATGTGACAGAAGACGCGCATCACAGGAGCCCGGTGCATCTTGTGCACCACCAATGTTGATGCCTGCGAGTGTCTCAACCAGATGCAGCACAGGGAGAGTATGCATCTCTTAGCCATTCGGCTCAGTCCTGGAGCCAACAAGGCCAAAACCCGACCTGGCAAATGCCGACAAGCCTGCTCAACACTAGTGGTCCCTGATCATTACTCAACAAGATGATGGAGGAACTAAGTGCACAATACGGAGTAGTATTATGTACTCGAGTCAGGTTATAGACTTGTCCCGATGTAATCGTCCCTGAGACCGAGCGGAATGACCCATTTCTGTGTGACAGGGGCCTTCAGACAGGGACGGTAAAGTTTGTGTCCAACGCTGCAGGCATAGATTCCGGACTGTTGGACCCAGTTTGCCAGTCCACCACCACTCACACACATGGAGAGAGAGGATAAGAGAAGACTAGGATTCCGTCGGGAGAGGGAGCCATATGCAGGCACCCAATGCGCCCGAATTACTGGGCCTCGCATATTGCACTCCCATCGTACATATCAACTGCAGCCTCATGAGTGGAACAAGGCGATGCTGCAGGTCGTGTCAGATAGTTGGCCACTTCCCCGTACTTCCGGACATCAAACCGCTTCTCAACCACTGGCTATGGACTTGAGGTGTCTTGCGGCCAGCCTGGTCTTCTTTCAGAGCTGGCCCGATTCTCCTTGCGCTGCCATGACACGCCTGTATCTCTTGTTGCATCAACTGGTCAGTGGGATAGACGTTTTCACTAGCGTACGGAGTATACTACTTGGCTATGGAGAAACATGTGTAGTATAACGTCTTGCAACAGTCTGGCACGGCTGATCGGATCAACTGCTCATCGGCGTCGGACTGCTAGACTTTACCCCGAAAGGCCAAGCGGATTGCCAGATACTACTATCATCAAACTACCGTGACCGTCATGCGTATGTAAGTCGTTGGATAGTACCAGCCGAACCGTGGGTTTGAGGGTCTAGTGGTCGAATAGAGCTCGGGTGGCTCTTCCATTGAAGCGAAGCTTCGAGGCTTGGCTTGATTCGCATCGAGAACAACGCCCATGTGGACAAGCCTGACATCGGCGGCCGTAATCGTGCTGTCGCCGATTTTTGTGGAGAGCAGTAGCATCTGGAGCTTGATCTTGATGTACCCGTGGGTGTCATTCAACGGGACCAACAGCGGATGGTCCAAGAGAGAGCATTTTGAGCGACAAGTTGGATCCATCGGTCGTCCTTGGCGCCCACCAATTTGCCTTTAAGTTTGCGGTCGGACCTGCAGCTCCTCGGCAGCCTTGGAAGCGAGCTGGCAGGAAGGATGACATACAGAAATCCAGAGGCCTAGTGATGCGGGCGATTGCTGCGCTGTGTGCTGCATGCGATACATGTGGCTACGATACTTTATACAACGCATTGCGTTGTAGTAGTCACTCCGTGCCAAGGTACTCCCTACACAGGCGCTACTTTATGCATCCTATCTCAGATTGGGGTGCCGTATTTCTCCGTGAACCACTGTCGGTTTGTCACCGCCATGTGGCAGACGTTGAACAAGCACCAATCACGTCCCTTATCATTCTCTCCATATTCTTAAAAGTCCTGACATGTCATCTGCAAGTTGGCGAAGGCTGTTAGCGAAAAGGAAAAAAAAAACCCCCCCAAAAAAAACCGTGGAGCCAGGTGCCACTACAAATATCAAGGCCTTGAGGCCCATAAAAAATCTGTTTCCGATCAATGAGGGCTTGGTTGCTTCACAACAACCTTGAGCGTCCGCACCTGACGACGTGATGACATCCCTCCAACGCAGTGATTGAAGTCAGCGTTTGAAGTGGCAGCGGATATCTGCGGCACCAAACACTACGATACTGATTCCGATCGGCACGATCACAACACCGCAGTCATGTCGCAAGAGCGGCCAACGGAGCCGGCTCTGCCACCCCGAAGCCCCATCATCCACAATATCGCTCTTGCGGGAGCCATCATCACACCGCTGGTCATGCTCTTACCGCCAAGGAAGATGGACATACGGTTCTTCGTGCTGGCAGGAACGTTTTCCCTCGCCACCAACCAGCTCGCATACGAATACACCGGCCAGTCGATATATGGACGATTCGGCAACCGAGTCGGCAACGTCTTTGACAACAGCCTGCCAGAGGGCGCGAGGAAAACACAGCTCCTCCTGAGGGAGCAGAAAGAGAAGGAGGCCGCAGAGAAACAACGACAAATGCAAGAGAAGAACAAGACTGCTGGCATGGTGAAGGATATCTGGATGGGAGGCGAGTCGGAGGACTGGCAGGAGAAGCGAGCGGAGGAGCATCGGAAGAGCATGGAAGAGGGCAAGGGGCTGAGCGGGATTATCTTTGAACAGATTGCGGATGTATGGAATGGGAACTATGGGAAGAAGGCGGCCAAGAAAGAAGAGGACGCCACAGCAAGCAACAAGTCGGAAAAGAAGTGATGGGCGGGTTTGTAGACGAAAACATGTGACCCCCTCGAGATTGTGTGCGAATATGGAAATTGGGCACCAGTACGGGGTCGGACGCGGAAGATTGCTGTGCCCTTGTATCATCACCTTGTACAGATAGATTGAACTCTAATGAGCCATATGGACAATGGAAATAACGGGGTTTTGTTGTTGCATGGCTGGGACGAGGCTTGGAAGGTGTCAATGACGACATGGGACGAATGTTGGGAGGTTCTAAGATTAGGTGCGGTGCATGTGCCTTTATGGTTTTCCAGCTCTGTTGCTGGCCACCAGGCGCGCAGGTTATGGATATGGTATCTCGGGCTGGCGCTTCATCTGGATGATGGCACGACAACGCATACCCACAGTGAAGATGGCTTCAAGGCTTGGTTGGCTTGGTACTCGGCATGTACAGTGTGGTGGAGTGGTTCGGCCGCGGGGGCTTGGACGAAGTGCACAGCCATGAATCCTGTTTCCAAAGTTAGCAACACTGCGTGGCGTCCACGTTGCTTCACGAGCTGGAGCTGGCTGAGCTGTTTTGCTATTCTCGACGACGGATGACGACGGCAAGAGGGGAAAATGCCAAGTTTTGTAGGCGTGAGTTGCCTGTGGGCATGGACAGATGTGTGAGCGCCCAGGTATCGAGAGCGACGGCTCGTGGACGACTTGAAACAAATGCCAAGTTGGAGCAGACAGCGCTTGATGACTGCAAAGGGGGTTCAAGAGGTTGCTGCTCTTGCACACGGCATAAACATCAGAGGCTGAAAGGGCCTTTTTTTTCTCAACGCCACCGTACGGAGTACAATGACGGAATGGAAAGCCTCGTTACAAAGACTGACGGTCGATCCTTGTCAGCTTTGGCGTCCCAGGCCGTGTACTCGTTTGATCAGCGAGCAGCTTTGCCCCTGGCCATGACAAAACACGGGATCTGCGCCAAGAAGGAATGCGAAGATGGGATCAATGCCACGGTGCGCCAGAGGGGCGAGGCTGGGTCGTTTGGTCTGCTGGCATTTTCGCCCGCCGACACACTTGGGCATGGTGTATTTTTGACTCTGTTCATCATTCCATGCCGTTGGATCCAGTTGCCGGCATCTCTGCTTGGACGACGGCACGGATTTCGAATGGCCGCAGCTAGCAGACCCTGAGACAACGCGCGCGGCCTTGAAGAACGGCCGCAATTTGCCTCGGCGAATCAGGTCGGTTTGCGAAGTCTGTTCCCGACGGCTTGACGCTCTGGTGCTTCGTTTGGCGTTGCCGCTGCGGAGTGGACCAACCACGGCATTTTTCGAAGATTGAGTCTTGATTATAGCAGCCGTAATTTTTTTTTCCTTTTTTTTCCCCGCGCCCTGATTAGACTTAATTTTGGCTGCTCCCTGCTCCTATTATTTTTTCGAGCCTGTCCAGTTCAGTTGCTGTTGCTTGGTGGTGCGCAACTTATTCTTGGAGCGGCCCGCTGGTGACACAAGGAACTACAATCTAACCCCTGCAAGTTTAGACATCAGTGACCTGACAGGGAAGTGTATAGGGGTTAATATACAGGGGCCTCTCTACCAACAAGAGCATTTTTAATTTATATTGGTAGCTACTAATTATAATTTATAAAGAGGGAACCGTGACTTATATTAATTAGAGATGTTTATCAGCTTATTAGGTATTGGCCCCCCTACTAATAATTCCTTTTAATTGGCTGTAGCCGCCCTTATTATGTCACAGAGCAGTGATGGGTCGACGTGCGAGGCGCAAGTACCTGCGAACCGGGGTAGTTGGGCATTCAGGGCCCCATCAGTGCCATCACCGAGGCACTCAGTACTCCGTACCTCGTACTCTGCCCGCACATTGTAAGACACAGCCACTCCACATGGGCGTCGTCGTCGACCTGAGAGCCCACTCCCAAACGCCATCTTAATACATCAGTGCTTGTTTTCCACCGTCCGTCACCATCGCACGTCGACACGTCGTTTTGCATCTGCCACCCCCATCGCTCCCACGGCACGAATAATCGCGACTGCTACTGTTACCAAGGCCCAGGAGCGCCCTATCGCTTTATTTGTTTTATTTCATCATTCCGTCTTGCCTGATCGCCCGTCTCTGAACCATCTCGGCTTGGGCATTCATCATCTCCTGCTGTTGCTACTGCCGCCGCCCGTTTGATTTTTCAACTGTTCAACTATTCCTAGCATCCTCCGATACGCCATCGACGCCGAATCTCCAGAGTACAGATTAGAACAGTCCTTCAGTGTCGCCCACGATGGCGTCCAACACCTACTACTACGACAACAGCCAGCGTCCACCGCCGAGCTACCACTCGACGCCTGCGACGCCTGACCCCTACTTGCAACAGGCACATATGCCCTACCACAGCGATAATTCTCTCTCTGCAGCTCCAACCATATACGGTGCTGATGGCAACAGTAGTAGTCACTTACATGGTCAGCAAACTGGACAGTCTCCGTTTGCTTCTGTTTTTGACGACAACTATGCAGCCGGCAGCACCAGCACTCTACCACATGGCCATCAAGGCCAGTATCCCGACACGGCCTACTACGGCCAGGCGGGCGCGGCCGTAGGACCCCATGCCCAGGGTGATATCCCATTGCAGGACCGAGCCGGCAAGAATGATGACATGAACGATCATATTTACGATGCTCCAGACGCGGGAATGGCGGGAGAACGAAAGAGGAGAAAACATGTTCGTGTTGGCGAATTGGGCATGTTGGGATCGGACAAAAAACGGATTCCCTGGGTGTGCTATGTTTTTACGGTTGTGCAGGTGGCAGTGTTTATCGGCGAGATCGTGAAGAATGGTAGGATGCTGATGCCGGAAGCGTTGACCGCTTCCTCCCGCCCCCCTCGGGTGTCTTGCTGAATGAGTGCTGACGTTTTTTAGGCATCCTGACTGGCTCCCCCATCATGATCAAGCCACAGTTCAACCCCATGATCGGCCCGTCGACCCAAGTCCTCATCAACATGGGCGCACGATATGTCCCCTGCATGCACAACGTCAAGGAAATCCAGGGCTCCAGCATCCCCGTCTTGTTCTTGTGCCCCAACGCAACCCGAAATGATCAGTTCTGCCCTCTTTCCGAAGTGTGTGGATTCGGCGGCGTGCCCGACCCGACTTTCAACAATGCCAACCAGAGCCCTCAGCCGAACCAGTGGTTCCGCTTCATTTTGCCCATCTTTCTGCATGCTGGTCTTATCCACATTGGCTTCAACATGCTGCTGCAGATGACGTTGGCCAAGGAGATGGAAATGGCGATTGGGTCGGTGCGATTCTTCCTCGTCTACCTCAGTGCTGGTATATTTGGATTTGTCATGGGCGGTAATTTTGCCGCGCCTGGCGTTGCCTCCACCGGAGCTTCTGGCTCGTTGTTTGGAGTTATTGCTCTGACCCTGCTGGACCTGTTCTATTC
Source organism: Metarhizium humberi (assembly GCA_020102295.1). Lineage (NCBI taxonomy): Eukaryota > Fungi > Ascomycota > Sordariomycetes > Hypocreales > Clavicipitaceae > Metarhizium > Metarhizium humberi. The sequence goes on from JACEFI010000041.1 coordinate 93,486, forward strand.
TTGGACGGAGCGAAGAAACCCTGTCAAGGATTTGATGTTCATAATTCTGGACATTGTGATTTCCTTTGTGTTGGGACTGCTGCCCGGATTGGATAACTTTTCGCACATTGGCGGGTTCCTGATGGGCCTTGGGCTCGGCATCTGTCTTTTGCACTCGCCCAACGCGCTCCGAAGAAGGATTGACGGCAGCGACAACACGTCATACTCGGTCGTCAACAGCGGCAGCGACGACACCGCGCCGGGCTTCCTCAAGAGCCCAATTGGTTTCTTCAAGGGCCGAAAACCCCTGTGGTGGGCTTGGTGGCTTGTCCGGGCGGGCTTCCTCATTGCCGTCATCATTGTGTTTATTGTTTTGCTCAGCAACTTTTACAAGGGTACCCATACCTGTGGTTGGTGCAAGTACCTCAGTTGTCTTGTAAGTTTTGTACCGCCCTGTCCCTGTCCAAATGATGTCATGCTGACTTTTTTTCGTTTTTGTAGCCTGTTAGCAACTGGTGCGACATTGGAACGATTCAAAAGCAACCTGCCTAAACCACCCTTTTTTATGTCTGCAACGAACATGGGCTATACGCTGTGCATGTGCCAACCGTCACTTTTCTCATCGTCTGGTATCTGGTTTGGATTAGGGTAGACTGAGCTTTCTTTTCTTTTCTTTTTTCTTCTTTGGACACGAGCTTTCTCACAGCGACGGCGTTTGCGGTTGTTTTGGTCCGATTAATGAATGTGGATGCAGTTATGCGAGGAAGGAGAGATTGGTGTAGCATTAGGTTCTGTATACTTATCTAATGATATTCATTAACGACTAAATTGGGACGTGTAGGCGGTTCATCTGGTGAAAATGAATTATTGGTTGTCTTGCTGCTTCGTGCTGCGCGCCTCGTAGGTACATGTAAACCTGGGCCATGCACTTGTAACATGGGCATGTATGTTTCGAAGTTCAGCTATTGCCGTCCACCAGTCTGTCTGGTCTTGATTCGCAAATGTACCGATGGTGGGATTCCTATCACAGCCTCGACTTTATGTTTATCTTGATGTTTAAACATGAGAACAATATAAGTACAAAATAATACAAATAGTTTACCCTTGTCTCCATTAATATAATACCTTGAACGAAGGGAATGCACAGTCCCCAAGGGCCCTGGGGGGGTATACGGGTGCCGTCTGGAGATGAAATCCCCGTCAGAATAAAGGGAATTCCAATGGCTGGTGGTCAAAAGCACGCGTCTGGTGGTTTGGTAAGCGCCTGCGGTCTATACGCGTCGAAAGCTTGCCGTCGATGCGGCTACACAAGATGCCGTGTTCCACAATTTCCGTGAGAAACAGGGACTTTTCCCGAACAAGCAGCACATTTGTCGTCGTTGCTCCCTCTGGAAGTAAGCCGCCGCCCTTCCGATAGATCTTGGCGCAATGTTTTCATTCTATTCTAACCTCGTAGTTCGCCGTGGGGACTCCAAGACGGGCACCTTCAAACCATCCGGTTCCCCGGAGGAGATTGGAGAGGGTGTCGGTCTTGCCAGTACAGACGCCGACTGGACTGAGAACAACTTGTCAAGGGACTGGTGAAGCGAAGAAGGTAGCTGCCAGACACGCAGACGCCGCCGTCGACACAATGGAGACGAAAGTTGACACAGCTCGGGGTTAAGAGGCTGTGTGACGTGTCTGTACCGAGAGCGCAGGGCGAGAATAGCGAGGAGGAGGAGGCTTGACAAGAGGTTTAGGATAGGAGCAGTGGACGTAAGTGGAGGATCCCTCACGTGAGTCGAGTGTAGTATATTTTCTGCATTCTACTCCTAGTAAATTTCCTCCCATCAGGTATCCATGATTCCCAGAACTAAGAAAACTCCAGTAATGCAGTCTTGTCTCATAGCATCGTAGTGTGAATAATTACCAAGGCAGTCAGCACTTACCATCCAAGCCCCCTACTCATGGCAAGATAGTCAAGCTCAACACCATGCAGCCAGAGGTGCATCGTCAATTCAGCAGTCCGAGTCAGCTCGTCGGCAGATGGGCCTGGGTCGCGAAACATGTTGTTGGCGTCGTCTTCGTAGACTATGCCATGGGTACCATCTTGTCTTTGCTCGGGGAAGAATCTTTGTCTGATGAACCTTCGTATGTCCAACAAAGATAGTGAGTCCTCTGTCGAGGAACCGGAGTCCTCCTCCGTGTCCTGTGGCGGCGGCAGTACCGGGACGTGAATGGTGGTGCTGAAGTGGGAATGCTGGCAGAGCGGCAGCAAAGGCGAGAGTATGGTGGCTTCATCGACCAATGTCCAGGATGCTTCAGAGTCATGGTCGATATAGACATCCAGCGAACGGAGGTGCTGGAGTTTAGCGATTGCTGGCCATATGTCCTTCCATATGGTGGAGGGTAGCTTGTTGTTTGGGCAAGTTGGGAATTTTTGCTGCTTGCATTGCAACTCAATCATCTTGTAGACTTGCAGCGGAAGGCGGAAGGCGAGACGAAGTCTTCTCACGCCAGTAAATGAGCTTAACAGTATACTGTCGGTAAACAAACATGGTTTGTCGTCATCCCCTTTCAAAAGCTGGTCAAGGGCAGCGAGTTCGGTGATGTGTAAAACGGACTTTTCAGCTATCAAGCCTGCAACCTCGCCATATCTATAAATGGATCAGTGGATGACCAACAGCACGTCCGTCCTCTCGCAGCATCATTTACATTCTCTTACAAGACTGCATCAATGCCCTTGTTGGATCGCGGTCAGCACTAAGATTAATGCGGTCCACGTCCAAGCCAAGGGCAACTTCCTCGCATCTCCAATGTGAGGCCCAAGATGAACCCAGCCGACGAGCCCAAACATCACGGGGAGGGTCGCCCGATGACTGACGGTCGAAGCAGAAGTAGTCGTTGCTGGGCTGCGGAGTGATGCATGTCGAGATGCAAATGCGGCCATTACGGAGGTAGACGTGAACACCCTCCTCGACGATGAAAGAATACGTGTGCCGACGTATCTCGACGGGCAACAGGAAAAGGCTGCTCTGTGTCTGAGGATCCATCTCCTTGTTGACAGTTTCCTCAGAGAACATGTCTCGGCGAGATCAGAATCACATTACAAGGTGAGGTCCGGCAGCATCGGACGGGGGACACAACATGGTTATACGTTTACAAAGAGGAGCTTCGCACTCCCAGGAGCACAGGAGTCCGTAGTCTGGGGCGCGTTTTATCGGACCCGAGTCAATTTATTGGCATGAGAGTATGGGGCGTCGGGCTGAGTTTGTGACTCGTCGTTGGCCAGGAGCAGCAAATGGGGGTGAAAGCTGATCATGGGCGCGGGTGGCATGAATGCCCACGTAGCTGGCTTTGTGAGTGAGTTGAGGAGGCTTGGGAGAGCGACAATTATCGGGAATGAGAAATTCGACAACGCTTCCAAAACTCCGAAGGGACTCCGGCCGACATGATTGGCACGCTGCCGTCCAACGTTGTTGTCTCTTCTCGAGCCTGTGCATCCGTGACATGGGTTGTGAGCAAGGTCTTGGATGTTTGGCCTTCCGTGTTGGCTGATTGTGGACAGGTGACAGGCGGGATGAGCAGGAGCTGCCACGGCAGACAGGGAAGGACCGGGCCATGTGCACGGGTTGTGCACGGTACCTGGTGTTGTCTGTCAACTTGACCATGCTAATCCGTATTCGGTACGTAGCGGAGCTAGCAGGGAGACAACGGAGCTACGTCTTCCGTGGCGCTTCCCAGCTGCACTTTCACGTCGCGCCAGGTCACGTGCTAATCCATTAAACTTGACGTGGGTCCGTCACGTCACGGTCCCAAGACGCGTTTTCGTGGACACTCAAAATGCAGCATACTACGAGTACTTCGCCAGCAATCCAACCACATGCGACCTTGCCATTGACTGACTGTGCAGCCAAAGAACTCACCAGGGCATTAATATAAAGGCTCAAGAAACCTGGCCACATCTCATTCACGGCATCCGTCGCATCCATCATGACCTCCGTCCTGCCCCAGAAAAGGGTGCTAGGCGAGGCAGGCACCCGCCAGAACATTCCGCCATCAACGCCAGGCTCAGCCAAAAAGCGTAGGACCGATATCTTTTCGTCGTCACCGGCGGCCAGATTCACAGGGTCCCAAAGAGATCCCAAAGCAAAGCTTGGATCAAGCCAGCCAAAAAGTGCCTTTGAGACCGAGGTCTTGGAGAAGCTGAGCCAAGACATCTCAGACCTGAAGCGCAGCAATGCCGAGAAGGATCAGGCATGGGACCGCCCACCAGTTGTCGACTTTGAGCCCCATCGTGATAGCCTGTGTTTCCAGTCTATCGAAGCCGAAGAAGGAACCTTGCATGGTGGCAAAGCGACTGTCAAGTTATTCGGCGTCTCGGAAGAAGGCTACTCAGTAATGCTGCACGTCACCGACTTTAAACATTATCTCTATGTCCGTGCTCCGGTTCTATTTCAACCCCACGATGTCGGCAATTACAAGACTTTCCTTGAGGGACAGATCGCTCAGCATCAACCCGCTATTCATTCGGTCGCCCTGCTTTTCAGAGAAGACATTTATGGCTTCTCAGGCAACGAGCAGCACGCCTATCTCAAAGTTACTGTCACGGACCCCAAATTTATAAATAAAGTGCGCTCTACTATAGAAAGTGGAAATGCGAACTGGAAGGGCATGTGGGGAGTCACAGAAGGCATCAGGACATATGACAATATCCAATACGTCCTTCGATTCATGGTGGACTGCAAGGTGAGATTTGACGCGAACATTGGCAATACTTACGCGTAACTAACCAAGTGCCATTAGGTCCAAGGCATGGCATGGGTCGAAGCGCCAGCGACCAGATACAAGATAGTCCCCGAAAATCTCAGACAATCCAACTGCCAGATCGAAGCGGAAGTCCCATATCTCGACTTGATTGCTCATAAACCCGAAGGCAAATGGGCCAAGATGGCTCCACTTCGTATCTTATCTTTCGACATCGAGTGCGCTGGCAGAAAAGGCATCTTCCCAGAAGCCAACCAGGACCCGGTCATTCAAATCGCCAATGTCGTCACAAAGTATGGAGAGAAAAAGCCATTTATTCGTAATGTCTTTTGCCTGGATACAACAAGCTCCATCGTAGCTACGCAGATTCTAGAGTATCAGAAGGAAGAAAGGATGTTGAGCGAATGGCAGCAGTTCCTAATTCGAGCTGATCCAGATATTATTATCGGGTACAATATTGCCAACTTCGATTTTCCTTACTTATTGGAGAGAGCAAAGCATCTCAAAGTCAGTGGCTTTGAATACTGGTCTCGTCTTCCCAGTGTTCCGTCTAGGGTCAAGGAGACAAATTTCTCGAGTAAGCAAATTGGTAATCGAGACACCAAGGCCACCAACACCAATGGGCGACTGCAGCTCGATTTACTTCAGTTGATTCAACGAGATCATCATCTTCGAAGTTATACTCTTAACTCTGTGTGCGCACATTTTTTGGGCGAACAAAAGGAAGATGTGCACCACACCATGATCACTGAACTTTTTAACGGTACTCCAGAATCAAGACGACGTTTAGCCCTCTACTGTTTAAAGGACGCATATCTTCCACAGCGACTAATGGATAAGCTTTCATGTCTGGAAAACTACACCGAAATGGCCAGAGTTACTGGTGTGCCCTTTAACTTTTTACTGTCCCGCGGCCAACAAATCAAGTTTGTGAGCCAGCTATTCCGCAAAGCTTTAGAACAGAAACTGGTGATACCTAATATCCGGTCTGATGCCTCGGACGAGCAGTACGAAGGTGCCACCGTTATCGAGCCTGTCCGAGGTTATTACGATGTGCCTATTGCCACCCTGGATTTTGCGTCCCTATACCCGAGTATTATTCAGGCACACAATCTATGCTATACCACACTGGTAAAAGACAAGAAGCTGATTGAGAAATTTGGCTTGGTTAAAGACGAAGATTACATCGTCACACCCAACGGAGACACCTTCGTAACAACCAAACAACGCAAGGGGCTTCTAGCGCAGATTCTTGAAGAACTGTTAACCGCTCGTAAACAGGCCAAGCGCGAGTTGGCTCAGGAAACAGATCCGTTCAAGAAAGCTGTATTGAACGGTCGCCAGCTCGCGTTAAAGATCAGTGCCAACTCCGTCTATGGATTGACAGGCGCTACGACGGGAAAACTTCCCTGCCTCGAGATTGCCAGCAGTACGACTAGTTTCGGCAGACAAATGATTGAAAGGACAAAAGATGAAGTGGAGAAGAAGTATAATATTGCCAACGGATACACGCACGACGCTCAGGTCATTTACGGTGATACTGATTCTGTCATGGTCAAGTTTGGCACGAAGGACTTGGCTGAGGCAATGAAGCTAGGCGAGGAAGCGTCGCACTATGTGTCTTCCAAGTTTGTCAAGCCAATCAAGCTTGAATTCGAGAAGGTGTATTTTCCGTACCTGCTGATCAACAAGAAGCGGTACGCTGGATTGTACTGGACTAGGCCGGAGAAGTACGACAAGATGGACACGAAGGGCATCGAGACGGTTCGGCGAGATAACTGTCTGTTGGTGCAGACTGTTATCGAAAAGGTCCTCCGAATGATTCTGATTGACCGGGATGTTGGTGGTGCGCAAGAGTTAGTACTCCCCAAGCAAAGTATGACTGGAACCAGCTAACAATTCACCAGATACGTCAAAGACACAATTGCCAGCTTATTACAAAATAAAGTGGACATGTCAAAGCTTGTCATCACCAAGGCTCTGACAAAAGACGACTACGCTGCCAAACAAGCACATGTGGAACTAGCTCACCGAATGAAGAAGCGTGACGCTGGTTCGGCTCCTGCGCTTGGAGACCGCGTTGCTTATGTCATGGTTCGTGGAGCTGCTGGTGCCAAAAACTTTGAAAAGTCAGAGGATCCCCTCTATGTCCTCGAGAATAACGTGCCTATCGATACGAAATACTACCTGGATAACCAGCTAGCTAAACCGCTGGGACGTATATTCGAGCCTATCCTGGGCGAAACCAAGGCTCGGACGCTGCTGACGGGAGATCACACGAGAACAATATCTGTGGCGGCACCGACGGTGGGTGGGCTGATGAAATTTGCGAAAAAGACACAGACATGCATGGGCTGCAAGAAGCCGCTTACAGGCAAGCACGAGAGCAATGGGGCTGTTTGCTCTGACTGCGCTCCCAGGGTGGGCGAACTGTACAAGAGGACTCTGGACAAGGTTTCGGATCTCGAGGTTCGATTCGGCCGATTGTGGACGCAGTGTCAGCGATGCCAGGGCAGCATGCATTGCGAGGTTATCTGTAGCAGTAAGGATTGTCCAATCTTCTACATGAGGATGAAGGCAAAGAAGGATCTGGAAGACGCAGGCAAGGACCTGTCGCGGTTCGACATGGACCCGGCCGCCATGTGGTGAGAGCGTGTGGGGTGTTTTATTCGGTTGGTTGGTTGGTTGTACCATTTCGGCGTTGAGGAGTAGGGAACACTGCCCGGGATTAGGGCATTCGGGATGTCGAAACATGTCAACTGGTGTTGCATACATTATTGAAAGCTGTGCTGCGTCGGCAACTTGTTGCAGTAGTAGTTTTGTAAGAGACGAGTAATGACAGGCAGATGTGGCGTGCATGGATGTGCTGATGGTGTTGGCGACGCAAGTGCGAGCAGGACCTCAGGGTAATTGGCGACAGCCATGCGACCAGGCAGCATGGGTATGGCGGGTGCGGCTACGAGGAGCAATAAATTTATTCAATTCAATCGAGTACAAGCGAGCGATAACTCATGTCCTCTAGGCCGATGTCGCTTGTCTCGGGCATACGAGGCATGGTCCGGCAGACTCGGCCGTTTCAGCCGATGGGTAGGGGGAACAAGTCGGAAGAAGAAGGGAGTGACGTAGTGGTTTTTTTTTTTTTTTTTTTTTTTGGAGGGATGAAGAAAATCACTCGTGAAAGAGGGGCACCGTCAGATTGATGGCACCATGGTGTTTTTTTTTTTTTTTTTTTTTTTTGAGGGAAATGTATGATGATGGGATGGCGTGCCTCGGCCTGGGCTTGGCTTGAACCCTCGGCGGGTGGTGGGGGCGCATTTGGCGACGTGCATGCATGTGGTCAGATCTGGAGATGAAGCACGCAAACGACCAGGCCGCACCTCGTGAAGAATTGATGCATGGCCATGCGCACTGCTGCCAGAATTGAGAGGACGGTGCAGCGCTATTGCCATCTGGAACCGCCTGTGGCATGTTGTGTGCTGTCCCCGTGGACGAGTCGAGTCGAGTCGAGTCGAGTCGGGATGACATGATCTCGTGTGAGGAGCGCCGGGGCCGTTACCGGCGAAGGCTGCCTCAGGAAATAATAACTCTCGCGGTGGGGGGGCGCACCATGAATCCGGATGTTTCGTCAGGGTTGCCTCATGGCGTCTGGAGACGGGCACCTGGGAGCATTCCCGACGCGAGCGCAGCTGGCCGACGCTAAAGGGACCGACGCTAAAGGGACCAGAGCAAGACACGATTGTCCTCTTTCTGTCTGGGTAGACTAATCTGTTTGTCGGGCGGGCGCTGATTGGCCGCAGCGCAGGCACGCCAATCTGGAGACGCAATCGAATCTGTCAATAGGAATAGGTAAGGCGGCCAATCCGGTGTGCAGGAGAGGCCCAATCAACCGACGCAGGGGCATGGGGCCGCGAAGATAAAGGTCCTGCCAAGTTTTTTCGATTTCAGATGGCCGTGACTCGTCCGTCGGGGTGGTTTTACAATGGAAATGCGCATTGGCGAGCTCGACGGCTGGACGCGCCATGGACAGACGGATGGTGAGCTGATGAAGTGGTTGCGAGCAGCGGCCGCGTCCGGGTGCGTGACACGGCGCGGTGCGACCACGAATGTCGGGCCAAGTCAACGTTTCTCTACATTATCCAACGCAATGGCGGCTGAAGGGTCGACGGTGGCTGCCTGGCTCGCTCGGGGACAGGTTGCCTGCATGCGAGATGAGGCCCTTGATCGCCATGGAGAACCGGGCACCAGGCCATTTGGCTTGCGGTGATTTGCGCTCCTTTTCTCGGCCGCACACACACATGTTGTCTCGTTTACGAAATTATGCATGTGCTGCTATGTATGTGGCACTACTACTACTGGTATCACCCGGCCTCCCATACCGAGCACCCGACGCCCATGGAGATGGGGGAGAATGGAGACGTCACTGATAAGACGTCCTGGTGCGGATCCACGACCACGGCTATCTATCTATGGAGTCGTGCGCCACGCATCCAGCAAGAGAAGCTTATTGCTTCCGGGAGACGCCCCCGTCCCCTCTCCCCTTTTGCTGCCGAATTTCGCGTCGGCCGCCAGCGTGGACTTTCGGGAGTGGCGACTTGAGACGAGCGACTTTCGGAGGGGTCCGCGGTTGGGAGAAGGAGGAGGAAAAGCAGGTAACGTCTCATACATACGGGTTTTGATGGACAAGACGGGTGCTCAAGATGCGCCACCGCTGTCGGTCGCCAGTCAGGATATTCGTCCAGGAAAGCTTGGCGGACCCTGGGCAATGCCCTGACCGTGCGGCCCGATACGCTCAAGACACCAAGGGACACAAACAAGAAGTGTGTGGCTGTTTGCTCCGATTCACCGAGAGAGAGGGCGGGGGGGGGGGGGGGTGTGTAAAGAGCCATACCGGCGTGTTCTTACTCGGAGCTATCAAGAGTTTGGGGTTGGACATGAACATATAAGGTTCTGCTGTGTCCCGTTGCAAGTTCCAACTGCCCTACCCTCTTCTTCCCTCTCCCTCTCCCGACCACCTTTGCATCCATCCGTGACCGCGTATCTCATCCCCCTCTTTATCAATCTTGATACAATATCCTCTTTGAGAACAAGTAGACACAATGCCCCATCTCAACGGCAACGGCAACGGCAACGGCACTCACGCCCCCGCTGCCGTCACGAGCCACTTGCCGTCTGAGCCTGAGTTTGAACAAGCCTACAAAGGTATTCACCCATCCACCGACTTGATGTGTGACGGCCGGGAACATTGAGGGTATCAGTGGCTAACGTCTGCGCAGAGCTCGCCAGCACCCTCGAGGACAGCACCCTCTTCCGCGAGCACCCCGAGTACCGCACCGCCTTGGCCGTTGCCGCCATCCCAGAGCGCGTGATTCAGTTCCGCGTCGTGTGGGAGGACGACAATGGCCAGTTGCAAGTGAACCGCGGCTTCAGGGTGCAGTTCAACTCGGCCCTGGGCCCGTACAAGGGCGGTTTGCGGCTTCACCCTACCGTCAACCTGTCCATGTATGTCAATGCCCCCTGTGGAGCGAGCTTCGACAGACGCTGACCACTTCACAGCCTCAAGTTTCTTGGTTTTGAGCAGATTTTCAAGAATGCCCTTACTGGATGTACGTGACGGCCGGTAGATACCTCGGGCTTGCGTTGAGGCCTTTGCTAACGAGGTTGTTTGTGCAGTGAACATGGGCGGCGGCAAGGGCGGCGCCGACTTCGACCCCAAGGGCAAGTCTGACGGCGAGATCCGCCGCTTCTGCCAGGCCTTTATGCGCGAGCTGTCCAAGCACATTGGCGCGGATACCGACGTGCCCGCGGGCGATATCGGCGTGTCCGGCCGGGAGATTGGCTACATGTACGGCGCGTACCGGCAGGCGAGAAACCGCTGGGAGGGCGTGTTGACCGGAAAGGGGTTGAGCTGGGGCGGCTCTCTCATCCGACCTGGTAAGTTTGTCCATCATCGATCGGGGCTCGCTGGTTTCTTGAATGAGATTGCTGATGAAGTCTGAACAGAGGCCACGGGCTACGGCCTCATCTACTATGTGGAACACATGCTCGAGTACGCCGGCCGCGGCACGTTTGCCGGCAAGAAGGTGGCCATCTCTGGCTCGGGCAACGTCGCGCAGTACGCGGCCCTCAAATGCATCGAGCTTGGCGCCACGGTCGTCTCGCTCTCCGACTCCAAGGGCTCGCTGGTGGCGGCCGCCGACAAGCCCTTCACCGCGGAACACGTCGACCAGATTGCCGAGCTCAAGGTGCAGCGGCGCGCGCTGTCCGACTTTGACCACGCCGGGCGGTACACGTACGTCGAGGGCGCTCGGCCGTGGACGCACGTGGGCGCCGTGGACGTTGCGCTGCCCTGCGCGACGCAGAACGAGGTCAGCAGGGACGAGGCCGAGTCTCTGGTGGCCAGTGGCGTCGTCGCTGTTGCTGAGGGCTCCAACATGGGCTGCACGCAGGAGGCGATCGACTTGTTTGAGGCGGAGCGGCGCAAGAAGGGCGGCGAGGCTATTTGGTACGCGCCCGGCAAGGCGGCCAACTGCGGCGGCGTTGCCGTCTCTGGGCTGGAGATGGCGCAGAACTGCCAGGTATGTCATGTCGACTGCTGAAAATCTTTCTCTCTCTCTCTCTCTGTGTGTGTGTGTGTGCTGGATGGGCAACAAGGTGCTAACGTGTCTTGAAGCGACTCACCTGGACCGCTGAGGAGGTCGACGACAAGCTCAAGGCCATCATGAAGAACGCCTTTGCCAACGGCCTCGAGACGGCGAAAAAGTACGTCGAGACCAAGGAGGGCGAGCTGCCTTCTCTCGTGGCCGGCAGCAACATTGCTGGCTTTGTCAAGGTTGCGCAGGCTATGCAGGACCAGGGCGATTGGTGGGCTTGAGTGCCTGATTTATGACGGTGGCCTTTTTTTGATGTATTTCACGCATGGGATTGGGATATGGAGTTTTTATTTTTATTTTTATGGCGTTGCGATACTCTACGATACTCTACGATTGTGGCTTGAGATTCCCGACAGTGTTGGATTGTCAGCTGGCTTTTTTGATGGGTCTTGGAATAGATTGATATCATGATTATGTTGCCTGTGCCGTGTCTCGCCGTCATGTTCGGCCCGTACAAGTGCGCTAGTATGGTGTCTTGTTGCCAGAGGGCCAGGTTTGTGTGAGAGGCCGCCCGCTTTGGGGAAAGCATCAATAGTCGGAGGGAAGCGGTATTGTCTATTGCCCGCCTGTACATGACGCAGTTGCGTGAAGCATTGCCCGTTGGCAACTAAATAAGTGGGCAGAAAATTACAAATTGTCTACATCGTCTCTAGAAGCGCATCATGGAGCGCGCCATCTCACGGACTTGGTGGAAATCTGGCGCAGTAGTCGCCGCGACGTGTTGGTGTCACGCCTGGCTCTACTTACAGTCACATGCAGAGGCAAAAGTCATCTTGCCACCAAGTATACACGCATATACTGCGGTATACCACATAGCGCAACAGCCGGATACCTGGCCAAGTTGACAGACGGACCATCGACAGATTCGCAACAGTCCACGTATAGGTAGTGGACAAGACAGGCTTGCCGACTCCTTGCCCAACTCTGTCGAACCTCGGAACGGCATGCTGCTGATGTTTTCCTGCATTGTCCTTGCTGTCAGCGACGTGGGAGTGAGAGTAAGACGTCACGGCGTCTGGTAGAGTGAAGCCGGGAACTTTTGGTGCCTGACGCGGTCCGTCCTGATACCAATCTTGACTCATTTCGCTCATCTTGGCCAACATGCGCCATTACGCAATTCGAAATCGCTAGTGTAGCCAGACCTGTCAAGCTTTGCAGTAGCATTTACTACGTCTGCTAGCCGAACCTTGCAGAGTTGGCACCAAAACCCATCCTACAAGGCCCGCGTATATAAACCATCGCTGGTGCCACCACCTGCTTCATTCCAGTCTGCCGAGGTTGACCGAGGAGGGATAGCACGCGTTTCATCACCGCTCTAAACAGCTCAGAAGGTGTCAGCTTTCTTCAGCAAACAGATGCAGGTGATGAATCGAGATCAAGGGGGTTTATAAAAGGATAGCAAGCTGTTATCCCCTCAAAGAACTGAGGTATTCTGGCGATTTTTTTTTTTTTTTCTGTTTTTTTTTTTTCGCTTCATCAGCCTTGGCTGAGTGGGTTCCGCTCTGGGCACTGTCTCATCACCGGTGTGAACAGCTCAGAAAGTCGTATTAAACAGATGCCAATGATGAATCAAGACCGCAGGGTCCATAACGGGATAACAAGCTGTTATCCTGTCAAAGAACTGAGGCACAAGGCGATTAAGACAAGAGGGAGGGTGAAGTGGTGTAGAAAGATACAAGAGATGAGCAAGACCAATAAAGGGTCTTGAAATGTGCCGATAAATGAAGATGAAAGGTGATCAAGGAAGAAAAAAAAGTTGGCAAGAAGTCTAAGGAGGAGAGGTTTTGTATAATAGGACTAGCACCTTTTTACTTGTCTTGAATGGTCAAGGTAGTATCAGGATTTTTAATCGTGAATTGCAAGTGCGAGAACCGACCCGCTTATAGTCATGAGCCACGTGGAAAGTGGGAACACGATCAAGAGTATCCTTGTCGGTAGGAGTTGGTACCTTCAGCTACACCTTACATCTTTGTTTCTTTCATTTTCATACACGATACGAGGCAGGGAATGCCGACTACAACCGCCGCACCGCCGCACCGCCTTCGCCCGTCTGGCTCTGGGTGGATTGGATCCTTCTGGAGGGCCTGCATGACCATCGACCAGACAACATCTCTACATGGACCATTCGCTTCTCTTGCCGAGTTCAACGACTTCCTTGTTGCCCCTGTCCAGGACTGTCCACGACCTGAATTGGCGGCTAAATATCGCAACGTGCCCTCTGACGATTACTGCATAATGTTTGCGTGTGCGGATTTCTCGGGAGAGAATATTCTTGTTGACCCTGAAAACGGCTCTGTCACTGGAATGGCGGGCTTCTGGCCCAAGTGGTGGGAATTCAGGAGGGGTTTATTTGCTTCTCGGCCTCGGTAGTGGCGGATGGACATTGTGATGAGCCAACTCTTGCGAAAACCGGAGTTGAGGAGATGCAGGTTTTCTGGGCGTTTATAATGGAAACTTGCACGCATGCCACGCAGTTAGTGTACAGTGCCCAAGGTTTTGTTCCCACGTAAGTCGGTCTGGACAAAGTATGACTAGTGGTAAGTAAGGGCTGACTCTGCTGGTAGTCGAATAAGTGCCGCTGTCGTAGAGGACACGGTGAAGGGTCGATTACACTTTTCAACAACTTGATTCAAGAAGCTTCCATCTATGGGTTCGCTCCACCACTTTCTTTAAATTATTGCGTCAATTTCCATAGGAAAACAATGTCAGTACGTTCTGGCAATCACAAAGCGCACCCTTCACTAATAATGCTAGGAGACTGAATCACTCTCATGGCATGGAAACAAGGGAATATACAGCGGAAGGCACAAAGTATTCCACCAGATCGGATACCTGACTCTCGCGCACCACTCCAAACTGATGGACAGACGGAATATGCTAACCAGACGTTAGAATATTGTCTTTAGCATTATTGCAGGCGAATTGTGCTGTCGACAGAAGCAATGGCTATTGTGACTGATTCTCCGTCACAAATGCTCGAAGATAATGTTCTAACGTCCGGTTAGCACGTTCCGTCTGTCCATCGGTTTGGGGTGGTACGCGAGAGTCGTCTCCGAATTTTTGCCAAGTAGCACAAGTCCGAAAACAAGAATCATTCACTGGCGCGTGGCTAGGCTGAAGACAGGAATACTACCGTCTCTCCACCAAGCATGACCCGACAAGTACTTGCCGGCGCTCATGGCGTCATGGCATGCGTGTTGGTTGACACCGACTCCGGCAAGCCACCTCCTGCTTCGCCCGTACGCAGTCTGACCGAAATTGGCATCAGTTTGGAGAAGCTCGGATTGTGCATGATGCATGACGATCCGGTTACCGCGGCCCAAAGAGAAAGACGGGGGTTCAGGTCTTAGACCAAGGCATCAATTTGACCAAATCCCGTTTTCCGTCCAATTACGAAGACAGGTTTAATCGAATAAACCGAGTTACCCGCAGTGGCCAAGTCTTGGGGCCAATACATACGGAGTAGACTGAGGTCTTGACGCTTCTACCATGGAACCTGCCGGAAACTATTCGCAACATGCATCGGATGATGCATCAGACCAACTCGGTTGAGAATCATGCAGCAAGAAGTTATGCTTATCAACGTACCGAGTATTTGACCCCTGCCGTCCGACATGGCCTGTATGACTGCGGGCCCGATGCCAGCTTCGCTTCGCAGGTGCACTTTGCCCATGCGGGCTGGGCCGTTTACGCATAAATCGGCCTTATATATACATGATGCGGGCCAGGTTTGGGCGGGCTGTCACTCCAGACGAGCTGTCCAGCTTGACCATCTGGCTTCTTAAAAACGGGCCTGCATTCAAAATATTGTTATGCACCCATATTGAGCATGTTGCGGTTTTGGGTACGAATTGGCATGCTTTTATGCTGCCGTTGGATGACAACCTTGGCTACAGAAACGTCGCCTCCCACACCAATTTCTGAAACCACGACATGAGCGCTTAGACACATGCAGACGGGCCAGACTATGAACCTGCCGATAGAGAAACTCGGGTGCGGCTGAATACTACATTAGCTAATTCTTCAAAAGGAAGTTCAAAGCCCAACCAACTTCAAAGCAAGTTTCGAAGAAATCAACAACCAACCAGAAGCTGTATCGGCCTCCGTTCCCGAATCCAAGATTCAATCTGGGTCTCGTTCCACTATTCCGTCAATCCAGAGCGACCGACGACCCATTCCGCGACAGAACAAGAGCACCAGCACTCTGAGTGTCGCTCCAGAATCACCGCTGCCCGCCCATGCATCCCTACTGCTTGGCACTATCTGCAGAAACCCTGTCCCCTGGGCGGTGACATTGCATCTCGTATTGCGGGCCAAGCGCGGAATGCTGCATGGACAGAAGAAACCAACAGCGCTTCTAGCCCGTCTTGCAGCTTATATATCTCGCCCCCGAGCACGAGACCACATCGAATCTTGCCTCTCAAGTACATCATCCCCCTCTTGAAAAGATGTTGTTTTCCAGTGCTTTCATCGCCGTCACGGTGGCCGCCGCCTCACTCGCGTGCGTGCTCCCCCCGGGTGCGCTCCCCAATAACATCGCAGAGGGCTTCGCGATCCGGGTCCAGAATGCGTCCTTCCCCGTGATACACAACCGCTTGTTGAACCAGTGGGCGGCGGGCGGCGGCGACCAGCACCTGTATCTGAGCCCGGCCGGTGCGTCTGCAAGAGATTTGACGCTCGTTGACGGCGTCATCACGCAGCCGAGCAACGGCAAGACGATTCGGGCCGTCATCAACGGAGAAGTAAGTCTGACATTCCATGTGGGCAAGTTGGGGTCTAACGCGCTGGTAGTATACCGCCTTTGACAACACGACCAAGATGTTCATGACGGAGCGTGGAGACCCGCGTGCCGTGTATGATGTTGTGCGCGGCTGTAATCCGGACACGGACGAGGTCCAGACGGAACTGGCGTTTAAGGGGCGGGCGGACGTGACGGGCGGACATTTATGCGTGAGGCTTGCGTCCGGCAACAGGTGGGAGTTTCGCTACTCGCCTCCGGGAAATACTGGTACGTTTCGTCTTTGTCGTTTGTTGGCATGTCTGTACTGACTGGTTGACAGCGGTTGATAATCCGGACCGGCTATGCATCAAGGTGACGTTGGCGGTGGTCCGTATAGGAGATCCGGTGGTTCAAAAACTGCCGCCGAATGTCATAAGGTCGTCGTGATAGTTGTGCCTACCGCTTTGAAATCTAGCCAGCAGCATGGCAAGCTGTTGGCTGCAAATCACAAGGTCTTGTAGCTGATTGATTATCCGGGTATATAGGCCTTTTATATGAGCGGTTGGGAACCCCCCCTCTAAATATATACAGATTCACAGATGGCCGTGCCAAGCAACAACACCCCATATACATACTCCTTTCCTCAAACTCGAAAATTTCCCCAAACCTAGTTGGTCTTGATTCCACAGCTCCCAGGGTCACTGTCGCAAGCACACTCGGACGCCGCGCCAACCTAGCCAGTAAGGCGGCTACGCAAAAGTCAGCAAACCTCACCAAACGAGGCAACAAGAAAACCTACTTGGAAATATCACTAGCGTAGCAGTGCGTAGCAATCCCGTCCTGCAGCTGGCCAGTGGACGACACAGACCCCGAGTTATATATCCTCGCGGCGCGATAAAACGCCGCCACGTCCCCTCCGCCCGCCCCCATTGATACAATTCGCCAGGCCGTCGCCGTCATGAGTGCCGGCAGTGCCCTCGCTAATCATCTTGTAGATGGTATCCGACGGGCACGGGTTGCAAACCTTCCCGCCGTCTTTACAGCTCGCCGCCCCGTTATGGTCCTGCATCAGGTCGGGGTTCCGAACGCCATGGTTTGTCGTGGGGGACGCGCACGCACCCGATCGACTCTTGCATCACGACGGCCAGGATGAAGCGGTGGCCGTCGTGACGGCTTTCACAACTACACACGCCTTCCTAGCAGGTCGGCCAGCAAAAGCTCTTGCAAGGCGGCAGGCCAAAAAGAAAGCACCGGACACCTCCTCGGCAACTCCTAGCGCTGTTAACAAGACCAGAGCACGAACCCTGCACGTAATCAACTAACGTTGCGACAGCCTGAAAGTAATCCGGACCTGGAGACTCCGCAACCTCTGATTGGCGCATGAAATCGACAACTCAAGGTGGCTTGCAGAAAGTAGTCCCGTTGGCGTCAAAACCCCAGGTCCTCTTGCCGCATTGGGCCATGTTCAACTCCGGGGCCGTCAGCCTCAACACCAGCCAAGCATCGAGTTACCAACTGTATTTGGAAGGCGTGAATCAGTCACGTCGCAGTTGAAACGGGTGAATTGGTCCCTTGTGCCTGAACAGATGGGGTTTAGAAACCCGGCCTGGGCCGACTCCCGCCGTGGTTGTGGACAACGGCCATTCTTTTATTCCAGCAACTGCGCCTTCGCGCTGAAGCCCCGCAGGTAGATGATTTCGGAGTGATGCTTCTTCCTGAAATCTGAAACAGGGGTGGAGAGAAGCGTACAATAGGTCAATGGAAATTTGCTGACCTTGCGTGGGGAGGTTGACCCCAGCGGCTCTCGGCAAGTTGCAAGTTGCGGTTGACGAGTGCAAAGACACTGACATGAGATCCGCGATTGGCTGTACTGCCGACTTTTTCATATTGCGTGTAAAATAATCACTGCCATCTTTGATAGTATTGCCCGGATCTCAATGTTCAGCTTTATGTGTACACCGCCGCCTTTGCTTCAGCAAGGCGCTCTTCGACACCATGAGGCACCTTGTCGCAATTCTCGTCAATGTTGCAAGTGCCGATCCTTGATTTGCTTTGATTGCGTATTCATCCAACTTCTTCTCGTTGAAATGGCCCTGATAGCCGCCTGCAAGAAGGATGAAATCGCTCAGCATTTTGAAGAGCGGGCAGGAGGGCAGACAAAATGCTGGAGGAGAAGGAGAGCCAATTGTATTTGAAAGTTGCTTCGACGTCTCTGTTGTGAAAAGCGCGCAAAATAGCGATACTTTTGCCAGCCTGCACAGCGCATGTACAGCTTTCAATACTCACTCTCCATTGTAGCCTGCTCCGGGTCTGGAACAAAAGTTGATGGAAAAGCAGAGGAAACTGTGGGTGTCGCCGGCCCTTGGAGAAGTACAGCCGGGTGCCAGGGGGGCATTCGATTTGTCCAGAGGTGATATTGGCTTTGATTGGAATATCGGAGCACAGAGTGAATTCCTGGACTTGTTTGCTTAGTGACGGGAATGTACTCCAGGTGTTGACGCTTGGCATATAAATCTGTTGTGGTTCCGGATCTGTTATGCTCTTGTGTTGTTACACGGACAAGGCCCAACAGATCGTGAAGCCCAATAAAGGGGCCTCTCCGATAGAGGGCTTATTAGTTACACAGATTGAACACGTGCCCGGGTAGGAGCCCTAGGCACGAGCGTTCCTTTTATGTATATATAGTGGTTTTTATTCGCCTCCTTCCTCTCGGTAACTCAGGACCTTTGACATCCCACGAGATTATTATTGAATTGAGCCCTTTTTCTCCAAGCCCTCATGATGAGCCCTTGTCACAGGTCTACTGTGACAAGGGCTCGGAAAGAGGGCTTGGAGCAATAGCTCAATTCAACTAATAACAGTCTTTGGTATCAAAGGTCCTTGGTTTTCCTTAAGGCCTTGAGGTAACCTGCGATTTCCGTGTAACACCAGCTTCCCCTCCCTCTAGCTTGCCCTCAAGCTATTATTTGGGTCGGATATTGATATTGACGATATTGATGATGTTGACGATGTTAAAGGTGACGGCGACGGTGACGGTGTCGGTGACGGTGTCGGTGACGGTGTCGGTGACGGTGTCGGTGACGATAATGTTGATGACGGTGACCTTCAGGACCTTTTGGCCTAGGCCTTTGTCTTCCAACAATGATATTGATGATGTTGATGACGGTGACCTTCAGGACCTTTTGGCCTGGGCCTTTATCACTCAACGGTATTGATGTTGATGATGTTGATGATAGCGACCTTCAGGACCTTTTGGCCTGGGCCTTTATCACTCAACAGCACAAGCCTTTTTCCAGGACAGGGCTTTTATCATCAGCTACATCCTTTTTGACCTAGAAAAGCCCTATAGGATGGAAGGACCCTTAAGGGAAGACTGTTATTTGTGACAAGGGCTCGGAAAGAGGGCTTGGAGCAATAGCTCAATTTAACTAATAACAGTCTTTGGTATCAAAGGTCCTTGGTTTTCCTTAAGGCCTTGAGGGACCAAAGCCGTCTATTTATACAAGAAGTCGGTGAGGGACTTTGCTTATTATCCTAATCCACCAATGAGAGTGGACTTTTACTTTACACTTGCACTGCAGTACCTCCGATATGTGGGAAAGTAGAGTATTCTAAAGCGAAATGCTGTATCAAGTATATGATAGCCGACTAGACGTGGTGGCGTTGGTTAGTGTCCCGTATTTTCACAGCTGCCGGAGACTTTTCGCCATTTGTGGTTAGAGTTATCGTGAGGCCCACTTACAGGTTTCAGTACCGCATTATTAACTTGCGAGGGACAGTTCTCAAGTATATATATGCTGAACAAAGTGGTCACCAACGGCCGTGCATACAATTACATGAGGTTTCTCTCCTTACGAAGCCTAGGTATTTCTTTATTGCGACAGATGTGTTTGTACTTTGAACCTCGGCTTTAGGATTTGATATGAAATAACGTGCTTTAGTTTGTCCTTGCGTCGGCCTTCGCGGCTATGCAATCTGTCGAGGCTGACGAGGAGCGGAAGCAGCGAAAGAAACTACAAAACCGGCTTCAGCAACGACAAAGGCCTAAAATTCACGCACTTTGAGCATTTTACGCCTTTACAGTTTGCTTTTTGGCGTACGCCGCTCACAGAAGCAGCACACTTCGGTGTAGAGATGATGTATATGTTAGGGTTAGGGTTTTATTCTTCAGTTACTAGAGTGGATAAAAGAACAGAAATTCAGATAAGGGACCAGGGTAAGGAAGGAAAGATAAAAGAGAGACAATAAACTATTACTTTCTAATTAATATTAGATGTAACTTATTCTTAAATATATAATACGTAAACTCTAACCCTAACCCAAGCCAATACCACAGAGGATGTGGGTGCATATGTGGGCCGCCAAGTTACCGGACAGCTTTCCGTGAAAACACAGCTCCGATTAGTCACGCTTCTTTAGACCTGTTATCGCAACCTCATCCCGTGATAGTCGCTTTCATCGCATCAATGGCGAGAGCAGAGCTGGCGCTGCAGACACTCTTCTATCTTTACCCAGTCCTCCTCACCCTTACCTTGATTGGAGCGCAATGTCTCTTGTTCTTCCGCAATCGGCGTCGAGAGGCGGCGCGCATCGCGAATCCCAGCCCATCCGACCATGAGCCAAAGCGACCGGAGCGCACTCGACGGATATGTGCCTGGCTTATATGGAGCCTCCAGCTTGTGCAGTCTGCCTTGTTGCTTGCCAGCACCTCTCTGGCGGCGAAAGAGGCGCTCGCTGACCATGGCGAGGCTCCCGGTACGACTGCGTTTCCCTTCAGCGCATATCTGGTGAGTGCTCCCGCGGGATGTGCATGCTCCAATGGCCCATTGACGTGAACCACAGGCCTCCTACGTCGCCGTTCTGCTTTACTTCCTGGCCGGATTGCTTCCTGATCCTCAGGGGCCCTGGAACCCAACTGCTGCGCATGGCTCGGCCTGGATCACTGGCGCCCTGATGGAGGTCGTTGTTGCTGCTGTCCTGTCTTCTACACAGACTTCTTTGGCTGTTCCCAAGACCTTTGTCGATGCATTGAATGCTCTAGGGGTGTCCAGAGTCGCCATCTTTGTCCTCATGGCGGCAGTTCTCATCTTCAGAGAATATCAGCTGAGACCGTCAGTGCCGAAATCTCTGCCCGAGGAACGCCAGTCCCTGCTGGAGAATGGCAACGGATCGTCCGGCAATTATGCCACGGTCCCAGATTCCAAGCCAGCATCAGACGCGGCCAAAACGCCACAGATGGCGGGTATGAGCTGGCTCACTTATGTGGCCAGTTTCCGAGTCCTGTTTCCGTATCTCTGGTACGACCGCCGTTGAATCAGCATCGTGACATCAAACGCAAGCTAACTTCCACCAGGCCCAAGGACTCCGTACTCTACCAGGCTGTTGTTGTTGTGTGTGTTTTTCTGTTGATATGCCAGCGCATCGTCAACGTCCTGGCTCCATTGCAGTTGGGAAACCTTGTCGACGCCCTCGGCAAAGGCGGCATACCGTACAAGGACATTATCCTTTTCGTCGCTTACCGCTATCTGCAGGGAAACCAAGGAGCCATCGGGGCCCTGCGGTCCGTCCTCTGGATTCCTGTGTCCCAGTCTCTCTTTCGTCGACTATCAACCGCGGCTTTTGAACACGTACTTGGCTTGTCCTTGGAGTTCCACCTGAACAAAAAGGTCGGCGAGGTCACCAGCGCGCTCAGTCGCGGCGCGGCCACCAATACCTTTCTCGAGGTTTTTTGCTTTCAGGTGTTCCCCATGATCTTTGACATCTTTTTCGCAGGCGTCGTCTTTTTTGTCAAATACGACGCCTTTTACACAGTCATTGTCTTCTTCATCATGTGGTCTTATATCTTTCTCACCCTGTACCTAGTCAAATATCGTGCCAGGCAAAGGCGAGATATGACCACCAAGACGCGCGAAATGGAAGCCATCAGGACCGACGCCATTATCGCCTACGAGACAGTGCAGCATAACTGCGCCATCCCTCGCGAAACTCAAAGATTCAAGGATCATGTGCTCGTTTTCCAACGGGCCGAGCGCTTGGTGCAGTGGTCGCTCAACGGTCTCAACATCGTCCAGAGTTCCATATTCACCCTCGGCACCGCGCTTCTGGTCGCCGTGTCGGCATACAAAATCTCCATTGGCGAGCAGACGGTCGGTGGATTTGTCAGCTTGATCAACTATTTTGTCCAGCTTCAGGGCCCTCTCAACTTCTTTGGCACGTACTACACCATGCTTCAAAACAATCTCATTGAGGCCGAGCGGCTCCTTGACCTGGTAAGTCATTATCCCAGCCATGTCTGACAGCCAATTCAATTCTCAGCTTCTGACATGCCACAGTTCAAAGAAACGTCGGGCATTGTGGAAAAACCAGACGCCGTCGCTCTACCTGCCGCACGAGGAGAAGTTGCCTTTAAGAATGTCAAGTTTGCGTATCCAGTGAAGAAGGGCGAGCCTGTGCTCGATGGGATCAGCTTTACCGTTGCCCCAGGTACCAAGACGGCCCTTGTCGGGGCATCTGGCGGCGGCAAATCAACCTGCTTGAAACTTCTTTTCCGTTTTTACGACGTCACCGACGGCGCCATCACCGTTGACGGCCACGATCTGCGGGATCTCAAGACCGACTCTCTCCGCAGAAACATTGGCGTT
The DNA here is from genome assembly GCA_020102295.1 of Metarhizium humberi. Classification (NCBI taxonomy): domain Eukaryota; kingdom Fungi; phylum Ascomycota; class Sordariomycetes; order Hypocreales; family Clavicipitaceae; genus Metarhizium; species Metarhizium humberi. The sequence continues at coordinate 116,222 of JACEFI010000041.1, forward strand.
GTGCCGCAGGATACGGTGCTGTTTAACGCGACAATCATGTACAACTTGCTGTACGCCTCTCCAAATGCCACAGAGGCCGATGTCCACGAAGCATGCAAGGCCGCCAATATTCACGATAGCATCCTCAATTTCCCGGACGGATACGAAACTAAGGTTGGAGAGCGCGGTCTCAAATTGTCTGGTGGAGAACGCCAGCGTGTAAGATCTCCTTCTCCTCCCTTGCACAGCTCATTCTGTTTCTGGCTGGCTGACAAAATACGCCTCTTAGATTGCCATTGCACGTGCGATTCTTAAAGATGCGCCTATATTGCTCCTAGATGAGGCCACTGCGTCGCTGGACTCCAATACCGAGAGAGAGATCCAGGATGCCCTCGACCGCGTCACGTCTGGGCGAACCACAATCACCATTGCGTAAGCCACCTGCATTATTTTGCTTAGACGGGAGCTAATATTTTCTCTTTACCAGACATCGCCTTTCTACCATCACCAATTCTGACCAGATTGTTGTTCTGGACAAGGGCAAGGTCGTTGAGCGCGGCACTCATGAGGAGTTGCTGGCGCTCCGAGGAAAGTACCACGTCATGTGGGAGAAGCAGACGACGATTGAGACGAGAGAGAAGGAGAAGATGGAGGAGCAGGGCGAGGCGTCTGAAGCGGGGTCCCACGAATGAAGCTAGGTCTTCTGGACGTGACACAGCGTATGGAACCTGGTACGCAGGCCGCGCCGGGCGACAAGGTGTAAGAATCGTGTAGTATTGGCAGCCATGAATGAAAGCATTATGTGCCCAATTGCGCCTCGAATCCAACAAATGCTTTGTCGTGTAGGGGGAAGCGGCGATAATGGGTCCAAAGAGAAATAGACAGTCCACCCCCAGGAAGATCGATGTACTAATACAAATGATTCCTCGAGTAGGTCAAACCATTCCGGAACTTCTTTGATAAGGCTCCACATATACTTCTTTAATCTAACCGCACACTTGTCATATACCGTTGTTGCATCATTATATTGCCGACAATTACTAAAAACAAGTTTCAGATCGTTGAAAAAGTCTCTCGGAGCATGGCAAGAATCGTGCATTAGTCTTTCTTCCATTGTCGACAGATCCATCGGTGTTGTAATAACATTATAATTGTCAGGGGCTTCGTCCTTGACAGGATGCAGAAAGGGCCAAGCCTGTTTATGGTTCCGGATCTGATACAAAACACGTCGAAGCTCATTAAAATGCGGTCCGTGGCGAGGCTCCCGCGACAAGTCGTCCATATCCAGGCACCAACCAGTTTCCCGGATAGCAGGAATAGCAAGGGGGTCAATCGGGCTTACGACAATGTTGGCCCATTGCTGCGACTGTTGATGAACAATGTGGCTTTTACTTATGGCCCGAATCTTGGCTTGTACCACTTCCTTTTGCTTGAGAAGCATGCGGCCGACTTCTGGGTACCGTATCCGCGGGAGCATCGAGCACAGCATAAGTGTCCCCCCTTCGTAATCCTTGCGCATTTTCGGAAGCTGCTTTTGAAACAAGCACTTTAGACCGGTAAGGACAACGACGCTCTCTCTAGCGCCGTCGTTGTTGACGACTCGAAATTCAATCTCGTCATTTCGCTCTTCCAAGACGGCAGGCTATAAGATGGTTAGAACGTTTCTTCATGGTCTGAGATGAAACATACCCTGTCCGGAAGGAACTCTCCAAGGCATAGCTGGAGTTGCAATATCCGAGCCTGCTGACTCATTATGAGCGGTTTTGATTCTTTTGGTATCGGAGGCTGTGATTGGTTCCTCAGAAGCCCGACGTTTCTTGTCCAGGAGTTCTCGGCCGCCGTCGGGCAGGGCTGGCTGCGGTTCTGTATGTTCCATCTGTATTGGAGCACAGCGACCTTGGACTTGTATGATGCGGTATTTCAAGTAGTTTGGGCGCCGTAAAATGACTGCAGTTTCTGTTTGTTGAAGTGAACGTGTTGAGATAGACTTTTGTGCCTCAGGTACCCAAGGCAGCACGGTTCATCAAACGGCTGACAGGTATGTGCACCTACCAGCCGACTGATGAGGTACGCGGAGCAACATCAGCCACGTGACTCCAGCGTTGTAAGATTGTAAAGGCGATGACTGCGAATTACGCCGCACATTTACTACCTAGGTACCTACCTACGGTTCTCAAGGCCGCCTTTGGCAAGTGCATGAAAGCACCGTCGATCTGCTGCCGGCCCGAGAAAGGGAAAGGTAGGCTCTTGTAACACTTGACTAAATACTACGTACTAGTTGAAGTCAAATAACGTGGAGGGCTATGTACCACCTCGGTTACTAACACGGCTCTTAATCTCTACGCCCTGACTGCCTTGTTGTTGAATCTAACAGCAATTTACACGGCGGAATAATGTGATTTTGGGAGGCTTGCTAGGGCCTCAATTAAGCAGCTTTATTGACAAAGATGATGATTACAGACTTGTAAGTTGTGTTCAACGCCCTGAAAAATCCGGGAAATTGACTTGACCCTTTTTATACCCTGCCAGAGCCCCTGAAGACGCCTGTCGTGACCCTGAATTTGAGACCCAATTTGAGCCCTAGAAAAAGCAATTATCGTGACCAATATTCTTCGGATTTCGCCTTTTTGACTCCACACATGTTCTTCGATATTATTTTCAAGCTCATCTTTCTCGGGATTAGCCACAGGAAATTTGAGTAAGAGCCGTCCAAAGAAACCTGCCTTGTGTCGTACTAGTTCCCCCGCTTCCTCACCAAACGTAGCCCTTATTTGGATATATTACAGTCCGTAAACTACAATCGCTTCGCTTGCAAACGTGGGAACAAGTCAGCATGTTATTATCTTATACGCTGAAAGTACGCGGCGTTTTATCCTTTATCCTTTATCCTTTTCGTCTTTCTAGGGGCCAGGCCATCTATTACCCTGGACAGGGAGGTAGATGATACAGCTACATGTGACTTGCACATAATTAAGACTAGAATTTGCCCGCAACTACAAGTTAAATGATATGGTTCATGCAAATGACACTCGGCAGTCAAGTTGACACATTTTCACCAAGACAATGCAAGTGTGCAATGCAAGCTAATCACGGCCGCTCGGTTCACGGTAGCGTTGCCGGCCCCCGCCATCACGCAGCTCCACCCCCACCTCCGCCTCCGCGTTTCGGTTCCCGCCACGACCAGAGCCTCGGCTCAATCGCACCTCGTGCCGCCAACGTCATTCAAGCTTCACCACCATCACAAAATAACAACAACTGCCCTCCCAAACCCACACAATGCCCTGAATCACCCACCACCGGCCTTTAACCAACCACATATCCAAGGCCCCGTCCACTCTCGCCCTCCCAAAGCCTCGTCAACACCACCCAACATGGCGGAAATAGGCCCTCCGCCCCTGACGGGCATCACCGTCCTCGAATTCGCCGGCCTCGCACCCGGCCCCTTCGCAGGCATGCTCCTCGCCGACGCAGGCGCCTCCGTCATCCGCATCGACCGCGCCTCCGACACCCGCTCCCTCCCCACCGCCGACGCGCTCACCCGCCACAAGGCCTCCATCTCCGTAGACCTCAAGTCCCCCCCCGGCACATCCTTCATCAAGGAACTCGTCTCGCGCGGCGCCGACGTCCTCATCGACCCCTTCCGCCCCGGCGTCCTGGAGAAGCTCGGCCTCGGGCCCTCGGTCCTCCTCGCCCTCAACCCGCGCCTCGTGTACGCCCGCCTAACCGGGTTCCGCCGCGACGGCCGCTACGCCGCCATGGCCGGCCACGACATCAACTACCTCGCCGTCTCAGGCGCCCTCAGCCTCCTCGGCCGCGCCGCCGACACGCCCCACCCGCCGACCAACATCCTCGCCGACTTTGCCGGCGGCGGCGCCAACCTCTTCCAGGGCATCCTGCTCGCGCTGCTCGCCCGCCAGACCACCGGCCGCGGGCAGGTCGTCGAGGCCAACATGGTCGACGGCTCCGCGTACCTCGCCACCTTTCCGCGGCTGGGGCTCAAGTCGGGCGTCGGCGCCCGCGGCCGCGGCAGGAACCTCCTCGACGGCGGGTGCCCCTACTACGAGACGTACGAGACCAAGGACGGCAAGTACTACTCGGTCGGCGCCCTGGAGCCCCAGTTCTTCCGCCTGCTCGTCGAGGGCATGGGCCTGGCCGGCCGGGGCCTGGAGGAGAAGCGCTTCGACTTTGACGAGTGGCCGGCCATGCGGGCCCTCTTCGAGAGCACCTTTAGGCAAAAGACGCGCGCCGAGTGGGAGGCCATCTTTGACGGGACGGACGCCTGTGCCGCCCCCGTGCTGGAGTACCAGGAGCTGGAAAGCGATGCTGCCAGGGAGGGGGACCAGCGCCCGTCCGTGACGCTGCGCGGCACGCCGTGCTTGGCCATCAAGCAGCGGCCAGCGGGACACTCCGACCCGGTCACGCACGGCCAAGGCGCTGGTGTTCCTGGGGACGGGTATGAGGGCGAGCCGCTGGCGCCGGGGGATGGTGGCCAACAGGCGTTGGAGAAGTGGCTGGGGTGGCAGAAGGGGAGAGAATATGACGTGCACAAGGGTGCGTATATCCTGACCAAAGGGGGGTCGAAGCTGTAAGATTTCAGAGAATAGAGCAACAGATACAACGAAACGTACAATGCATATCAATACACTTGCTTCGTGACATCATCCACCGGCGTGACGCTTGCGCTATCCTGTTCAAGACACCAGTCCCCTCCCACGTAGAACACATTGATTTGCTATTAATAAAGGGGTTAAAACGCTTCGTCTAGTCCATACATCCCTTACCCACAAACGCGACACAAGGCGCCACGCACAACATACATAGGCCGGTCCCCAAAATAAGATCCGCCTTCTGTATCCCATCTGCAATGACCAAATCAGACCAAAAAAAAGTAACATCAATCAATCATTCTCAGTGACAAAGGCGGCGGGGACGATGCTCTGCCTCGAGCTCTCCAATGGGAATCCGCGAGTCACACTATCTGATCTACTCTAAGCCTTGGTACACCACCCATGGTATCGAAAAAGAAATAGCGAGCGTTTGAATCGAGGGGTTTTCCTTGACGTCGAGAAATAGTAACGCTTTCATGCCTGTTCATCACGTTTTCCATCGGCGCCAAGCAAAGTGCAATAACACAAGTATCTGGTCTGCCTGGGGTTGGTAGGCTTTATTGGACCTGACTGACAATTTCGCTAGCCTTGCCCAGAGATTCAACCATCTGCTGGCATTCCTTCCGTCTGCGGACTGTGAAGTCGCTTTCCTTGAGCAAGTCATCGAGCGTATCGGTTCGGTACATGTTCTCGAGCAGTTCGCGCTGCATTTCATCCTTGGTAAACCTGTACATTGCGAGTTAGTACCTACAACAAGAGTGAAAAAAGTCCTGGTGTACATACTGCACGAGATTAAGCATAATAGCCTTGGGGACCATGTCAATCATGGTGCGCTTGACAATGTTATAATACGAGGAAATGAGCAGCTCTGTCGAACGGGATCAGTTTCTGTTCGGCGCAAGTGATGCCAAAAGGACTTACTGATGACTTCCACTTCAATATTCTCTCGTTCAGAAAGGTTGCCAGAGGCTTTCAATGTGGGTGGAGGGGCTTCCATAGCTGCCGCCTTCTTCTTGTTTTTGGCAGCAAAGAAACTTCCAAAGAAACCGGCATTGCCAGTGCCATCCACCTCAGGGACTGGGGGACTACTGGTCCGAGCAGGTGTGCTAGACTGTGGAAGAGGCTTGCCACTCCTGGGGTCAATCTGGACAGGCTTTGCGGGGTTGTATCGTTCGTTGACAATCGCCATGGCCTAAGGTGGGGGAGTTAGAGAAGAGCTTCCACATAAAGACGGGCTTTCACACTTACGCGGTGGCCGTTCAAGAAATCAGGGTGACCAGTATTGATGTAGCACGACTCCATGGAGACAAGATCGCGCACCAGCTTGTTGGTGGGCTCCATAGCCTTCTTGAAAAAGGCGATGACAACACCATGCATCTTCTCCTTGAGCTGAGGATATCGCCGATACAACTGCTTGCCCAGAAGCTGCGACAAGATTCGGACCAGTTCGTCATAGGCGAGGGAGACACACTTTAAGCTAGGATCCTCGAGGCGCTTGATTTGTTGCTTGACAATGAGTTCAAACGCGGTGGTACCGACAAACAGGGCCGGAGATGAACCAGAAGAGTTGTAGAGAATAGTTCGGATATCAACGTCCTTGACAACGTCGAATGGATCCACAGCCTTGACACCGTTCGCGTACAGCTCGTGGAAGACGAAACTGATACGAGCACCACCCGACAACTCTGTGCTGGAAAGCTCAGTGTTATTGCCGTCCAAAACTGTCCGCCACTCGTTTGTAAATTCGGTAATAATGTTCAGGACAACGTTGGCACTATTTCCAAGCATGGATGGCCCCAGACTCTCTAGCTCGTTGGTGTACTTTTGTAGAGAGCTAGAAATTCTTGCTTTAATATCGGGCAGGGTTTGTTTGATGTGCATCATGAGAATCATATTCAGCTTGCGTGCCAGGTAGGGAGTTCCGCAGTACGAGCTCTTGTTGCGGTAAGCCTTGTGGTTGTCGAAAAATGCCTTTTCGGCGTCGAGGGCAACGTTGATGGCCTTCTTATTATCGATGTCTCGTTGGCCTCGGTTAACCACGGGGACGTAACCCAGACGCAATGGGATGACACGATTCGAGAGAATATCGATAACATCGGTTCCGTCATCCATCAAATCGACCTTTGTCAAGACGCCAATGGTACGCTGACCCTCGGGATCAACTTCACGGGCGAGCTTGAGGCCGTCTGAATTAGCCAGGTCAATGTTGGCTGCCGTAACAGCCAAAATGATGGCATTCGACTTTCCAATATATTTCAAAACCATCTCTCGAATCTGTCGCTCGATATCGCGGGGTTGGTCTCCGACGGGCACCTTGGTAAGACCCGGTAAATCGACCAGTGTTAGGGTGAGAACATTGGGAGAGTAAATACGCAAGTTGATGGGGGCAGCCGAGATGCCAGCGTTCTTTCCAACCTTTGCCTCCGTCTCACGGGCAATCTCCTCTCTGATCTTGCCAAAGTCGTGATACTTCTGGCCAGGGATGTGCAGAAACTCTCCCCACTCGTCGGCGTTGGCAGCCTTGTCGTTAGCTGTAGAAATCTCCTCGGGCTTGACACCGTTTGTCTGGGCTGGGCGGTTGATGAGCTGCAATACTAATGGACGCCGCGTAACAATGCCGGAACCTCGAGGCAGGCTGTGATAGAGGCGGTTAGTTAGCTCTTCGTTGATATCGATCTATGCCGCAAAAGGGGCAACGTACAAATCTCTCCCCACGATGTTCTCCAACACCGAACTCTTGCCGCTAGACTGGCTGCCCACTACGACAATCTGAGGCAAATCGATGGGATTGTTGACGCCGACAGTGGCGAAGACATCCTGGAGTTTATTGACGAGTCTGAGCCCAAAGGTTAGCAACTATATCGTATCCCCTGACACAAGGCCCAACGGCGGTGGGGGCTCACTGAATGAGGGCAGGATCCGAGATACCACCCGGGGTCGCGAGATTGCCACTCATGATCGCTTCGTTTAGATCGTCTCGCTATAGCTTACTATTGTCGGTGGTAGGCTCGTAGGGGTTACGATGTGGTGGTGTTGGACGGCAGGAGAAACAAAGGTCGCTGTTGAAGTGGCGGTCCGACGATGCGGTGGAGGGGAAACGTCACCACGATGACTTGTGACCAGTTGCTCGGAAACCCGTTCGAGGAAGAGGGCCAGAAGCAATACGATGCCGTTGGACGTTTTCGTGTCGCAACACGGTGTACTCGATCAACAGAACGGATGGCGCACGAAGTTGGAGATGGGCTGTGTGCCGGAAAATGCAAGGTGTTTGTGAAGCTGGATAAGGAGGACTGGCTGGGCGACATGTGCTTCTCCAGTCTGGTCAAGTCCATCAGCCTGACAAGGGCAGGCACTAAAAAAGTGTTGCGTCGCTGCCCTGGCAGGGGTCGACGGTGCCACGGGTTCGGCCAGTAGATTGACCAGTTGACCAGTTGGCCCGTGCTCTACATATGTACTGTCTACTTGCCTCCCTGCCTTGTACGCCACCAACTGCATACACGCGTAAAGGTAGCTGAAACTTCCCAACACCCAACCCAACGGGGCTCGGCCAAGCCACATGTGGCGGGGCAACGGAATCGCCGCGTTCACAGGCGAAGTGCGCCACGTGACTTGGGCTTGACCGAGGACGGCGTTTGTGTCTGAAAAGTTTGAAAGGACAGCCCGAATAATGGCAGCCTAAAAATAACGACCGGAGAAACGTCACCAGATGATGTGGCCGCCAAAATTGATTTCCCTAAACATATGATACGGATTTCCGGCCTCCGAAATTAGGCAGCTGCGTTAGATGTGTTGCCTAGTGGCTTGGATCTCAATTTCGTTGGGCGGAATTGCTCCAGAGGTCGGGCACGAAAACGACATGGTTATGACCCTGTGAGGGGACTTCTCTTCTCACAAAGAAGTGATTCAGAGTCGCTGCCTGCCAGAAAATTCGGCCGCCAAGGCCGCACTGAAGTCTCAGCAGCATCCTTATGTAACGTCACCCTCATCTGAATGACGCTGTGAGAGACTACAGGCATTCACTGCCTTGGGAAGCGATAGCCCAAAGTCAAAGTCTATCAGCCCCGTGATGCGGTTTATCTCGAATCGAGTAGCATATTCCACACATCGGAGTCCATGAGCTAGGATAGTCCTCAACATGTACGGAGAAACCTACAAATTACAAAGTCAGCAAACCAGAATCCGCGTGAACCAACTTCTGGATAGGGGTAAAAGGCACCCGCCTCCTAGATATTTGGAAGCCTTGCACTCACAAAATTACCCGACTCCACGCAGAGTGGATTATTTCGCCATCCTTGAATGGCACCTCTCTGATCTGAAGCGCTGGCGGAAGAGAATATGAGATATTCGGCCGCCGACATGTCGGCAACAGGTATGATTGGACCCCTAGTAGTAGACACTATGCTGGTGATGGTATCCTGAGAAAAGAGTACTGGGAACAGCGCAAACCAGAAAGTCTCCGTGACTTTGATGTGGATCATTAATCCTTGAAGGCCCACGATTGCCTCATTTCGGAGCATATGATGCCGCCGCCGTTCACAACTCACAATCTCCTGCTGGAACCTTCAGGCGAGACCTTCAGGCTAGTCTCACTGAACCGTAGTTGTACCTCTTGTAAACATGATTGAGGGCCCCATGATGGATGCATCGGTTGACTGTAATCGCCAGTTCTATCTATATTTCCCCGAGGGTATGAATAGTATGCAGATGAAGCTGAGGGACCAAGAGCTGAGGAAACGGCAACGTCGTACCCAGAATCCCCAAAGGATAGACCACGGTTCCGCTTAATTCTATATCATTATAATCGTGACATAAAAATGTGTTCCAAAACGAGCTCCTGTGCTAAGAAACCGTGAGGATTATGTTAATTGCTCGGCTTGCAGACTCTGAGCCAAGGGCAGATTCATAATGGATGTGCCGTCAACGCCAGCGTTGAGGACCGCAGCGGCTTTCTGTGAGTTGACTTACTGAATTGATGGCATCGAGCGAGGGGATGCTTGTAGTTGGATATAAATTGGCTGGTCTGTGAGTTTTGCACAGCTCGGTGAGGCAGGGACAGTTCACTTGTGTTACATTTCGAGGTTGCCCTCCTTTTCTCTGCTGGATGCGTTCATCTGACTAATTTACATTTAACACCACGGACTTATAGCCAGAAGGAGGATCTAGGATAGCTTTGCAAGCTCCGGAAAAGCGTCACAGATCGTTTCTCTCTCGCCCATCACTATGCTATAGGCAATTTCGGCGTAGTACTCGGCAGTTTTGCCCAGCCTAGGCACCAGTGCAATTGGCCAATCCTGCCAATGATCAGGATCAAGAAAAGAGCCATGGATCTTGAGCCAGTTCGCCGGCTGTTGCCCTTTCCTCAGGGAGCCAACATAGCATCCGTTTCAAGAATTTCAGGAAGCGCTCCAAGTCCTCAGAAACAATACAGTCTGGCACTTCTTTTCCCAACTGCCGATGAAACGGAATCATTGACTCATACATGAACTTGCCTGCAGACTCGTTAGTGGCCATCCAAGTCACCATGTACCGGGCTCACTCACCATGGTCATCGAAAAAGGGGCCGCCGAAATAATCCTCCGCGTTGTTACACATATCCCCTTTGGCGTTCGGGATGCGTGGCTCCCAGCACCAGTGCCTCATGTCTCTTTGTCGTTGTATCAACCGACGAGGTACGGGACCAATAAATGCAATCATCTCGGCGAGATGGTGCGCGGCACTGTATTCGTTCCCGTCTGGGACGTTCTCGGGCCTGCCGAGAAATAGCTCCCGTCCACCGAGTAGGTCCCATAACTGCTGTGAATTAATACTTACGCCCAATACTTGAAAATCACTAGACTTACAATAACGCCGAAATTCCAAATATCGGCACTATAGGACCAACTTGTTCCGAGTAGCACTTCAGGCGCGTGACAATGGTTAGGCTGTATGGGATGGAGGAGCGGCTCCCCGCCATCTCCCCGTTGTGCTAGTCCAAAATCTGCAATCTTAGGAACTACGTTTTGAAGATGTTCCTCTTGAAGATCGCCAAAGTCGTTGTGGCAGAGATAAATAGCGTCCTCGCCAATGACCTTGCGAGGCATTGGATTTGCTGACTGACTTTCAACGAATTGCTCGAGGAGCGAGGTATGTTCAAATGCCATAAGAATGTTATCCAACTTGAGATCTAGATTGTAATGATCAGCAGGGTGTACTTGCAAAACAAGTTTCTGGAAGGCTGAGCTACCGGTATGAATAACGTGACGATCGGTATGCAAGTAGTCGAGAGCATATAACATGCCCCGAATATAAAGTTTGAACAGGGGGAGTGTTGAAGGCGTTATCTTCCCAGCAGAAAGCCGACGCTTGAACAGCCACAATGGCTCTCGCATCGGCTCGAATACCAAGCAAACATGCTGCCCGTTAGGAGACGGAATGCTGAAATGATCTACAGCCGTGACGAGCAAGTGGTGACCCCTGTGCCTTTTGTCGCCGGACGCGAGGTGAGCAGACATTGCCAATTCTTTCGCAGCCTCACCGTCGCAATAGTTATTCGTAGTTATTTTCATGGCGAAATATTTCTTTTGCCAAAACCAGGTTCTTTTGGAATCTGGGTTAGTTATTGAGAAGGATCGGGCGTTTGACGGCCTACCACTAACCGGTCCTTTTGAGCAAGCCATACCGTCGAGGACGATCCCCAACCAACTTTCGCCTTGAGCACATATGCATCTACTATCTTGTCTCCCGGGTTGGGATGGAAAAAATTCCGGCGTTTATAGCCTGGGATCTGCTCCTCGTCGATGAGTTTATCTAAAGGCAGAGCCTTGGGAAGTGCCAATTTCCCGGTCCATGGTTGGCACCGCAGCACACAGTTCCTGGCGGCGACCAAACGCATTTGAAATAGAATTAAAGTCTCTACAGATGTGCGCAGGCGATAAAAAAAGAGGCTCTGAAGATTTGAAGAAACGTGCGTTTAGCTTTCGAACCAAGAATCTGCGAAAGGCAGATAATTTACACGTGACTTCTTGTGGCTGGCTCTTGTGGCTCACCAACTTTCCTTTAATGTCAATTCGATTTATTAAAAACTTATCAACAGTTATTACTAAGTTAATATACTATTAGATTAAATATAAGTATTATTATATAAATAATATATTATTATAAAAGTATAAGCTAAACTTTAATTTTAATAATAATTATATAAGAGTTTTAATTATAAAATTTAAAGTAAAATACTTAATTATTTTTTAATATAAATAAAAGTTTTTTATTTTTAAAGTTTTAAAAAAAATTAAAAACTTTTAATATTAAAATAAAAAATTAATTTAAATATAATAATTATTTTAAGCTTTTAAATATTAAACTTTTATTATAAATTTTTTATTTATTTTAAAAAAAAAGCTTTTTTTATTTATATTAAAATTTTTATTATTTTTTTTTTATTATTTTAATTTTTTTTTAAGTTTATTTTAAAAAAAATTTTTTTTTATTTTTTTAAAATTATTATTAATTTTATAAAGGTTTTAATTATTATAAATAATAATAATAAATTAATAATAAACTAAAAAAAAAAGAAATTATAAAATATATATAACCTAGTATTATAGCTTTTATAATTAGTATTATTACTTTAAGTAACTTTTATTATAAGTTATTTAAGTATATAATTTATAATAGTAAAATAAAATAATATTTACTTAATTAATTAAGGTAATTATAAGCTAAAATAATTTAATTTAATTAAATAATATTATATTATAAGCTAATAATTATTATAATATTAAGAGTTTTTCTTTTATTATAAGGTTTTTATATATAAAAGGAAAAACTTAAAAAGAATAAAAATAAGTTAATTAATTTCTCTTTTATTTTTATCTCTCTTAAAAAATATAATATATATTTTTTATTTTAATAAACTAGCTTTATAAGATAAGCCGCTATAATTAAGTAGTAAGTTATTTCTCTAGCTTATATAAGTAAAAGCTAGAGGTTATAAATTTAAATTTTACTTATTTTATAATTTAATTTACTTTTCTTTAAATTTTTATTAAAAAGTAACTCTTAATAGTTTTAACTTAATTAAGCTAATAAGAAAGGCTATATAATAAGTAAGGCTAATTCCTTATAAGTCACGTGACTTATTACTAGCTAAAAGTAATTATATAATTTAATAGAAATCCCTTTTATTATTATATTAAAAAATTAAATATACTATATATTTAAACTATACTGCTTATATAATCATGGCAACTAGGCCTAATCGGGAAAAGTGGGGCGGAAAAAAGTGGGTCTTACGAGGTTAAGGCTAGTATTACGTAATTATTACTTGTTATTATTAATTAAAGGTGCTTTATTAGGTAGGTTTTTCTTTTTAAGCTAATATTAAAAGGGTTTAATATTAGGGTTTTTTAAGCTTAATACTAAATAAAAAGCTTTCCTTATAAAATAAAACCCTAGTTAGTTATAAAATCTATAAGACTAGGTTATATTATATAATAATATAATAAATTTAATTTAATAAACTAGCTTTATATATTTAATATACCTTTAATAATAAAGCTTATTATAATAGTTTTATATAAAATAATAAATTTAAAGTTATTACTTAATATTAAAATAATATATTTACTTAATACTTTATATTATTATTATATTAAGTATATAATAAAAAAGTAATATAATAAAAAAGTAAAATATACTTATTAAAATTATTATTTTATTATAATATTATTTTTTTTAACTTAATTTTTAACTTAAATTATTATTTTATTTAAGTTAATTAAAGTTTTTAAAATATAATTTAAAAATATTTTAATTATTATATTTATTAAATTATTTTTATTATTAATTTATTAAACTTTTTAAATTTTTTTTTACTTATATAATTATTAAAGTATTATAATATTAATTATTAACTTTTTTTTTTATAATATTAAGCTTAATAAAATATTTATATAATAAATATAAATTTATATAAAAAATAATTAAAATTTAAAGTAATTTTAATTAATTAATAATTATTTTTAATATTATTTTAATAATATAAATTATATTAATACTTTAAATTATTTTATATAATTTTAAAGCTAATATATTTTATATAACCTTTTTACTTTTAATTAAGTTATATATAATAATATTATTAATAATATTAAATTTAATATTTTTCTTTTTTTTATTATTTAAAATAAAAATATATTTAATTTATAAGCTTAAATTCTTATTATTAATAAATAAATTATTAATAAATATATATAATTTAATTATTATTAAGTTAAGAAAAATAAAGTTTAAGTTTTATAATATATTATTAATTTATTATTAAATTTTTTTATTAAGTAATTTAATATTTTTATTATTTAATTTCTTTTATTAAATAATAATAAATAAGTTATATAAGGCTTTTAATTAATAAATTATTATAATATAAATATTATAAGCTTATTAATTAATATAATTATTTTTAATAGTTTTATTTTTATTATTAATAAGCTTAAATTATATTACCTAGCTTTTTTATATTATTTTAATATTAATTCTATTTATAATAAGCTTATAATTATTAAATATTAATAGATTTTTAATAAATAGTATTTTATAAAGTTTTATTATAAATTTAATTTTATATAACTTTTTTTTTTTTATTATTAAATTTCTTATTATTAAGTTTAAGTATATTATTTATTTATATTTTAATAATTTTAAATTTATTATTAATAATAAAAATTAATAAGTATAAATTAAAAATTAAAGTTATTATTTTTAATTTCTCTTAATAATATTTAAAGTATATTAATTATTAATATATATTTACTTTTATTATATTATATAATAATTTAATAATAATTATTATAATATTTTTAAGAAAATTATTCTTACTTTATTTAAGAAAATAAGTTATAATATTATATTTTAATATTATAATTAATTATATATATACTTATATAATATCTTAAATTTATAATTTAATACTTTTTAATTATAATAATAATATTAATATTATAATAAACTTTTAGCTTATTTATTAAATTATAAAAGCTTAAATTAAAATTATTTTCTTATTATTATTATTATAACCTTAAATAATAAATTAGGATTTTTTATATAAAATATTAATTTTTTTACTTTTTACTTTTTATATTAAATAATTATTAAAAAGCCTTTTTTTATTATATTTAATAAAGTTAAATTTCTTAAAATAAAAAATATTATAAGCTTATAATTCTTTAATTTTAACTTAATTAAATTACTTAAAAAGGTTATTTAATATTATAATTTTCTTTTATTAATAAAATTAAGTAAAAAGTTTATAATTAATTTCTTTTTTTATACTTAAAAATATTATATTAATAGTTATTTTCTTAATAATATTATTATTAAAATATACTAGTATTTAATTAATAAAGTAAAGTTTTTTAAGTTATTTTTTATTATATTTTAATATAATTATAATTTCTTTTTAAATAACTTTAATAAGCTTTTTTATTAATTTTTTTTTTTTTTTTTTAATTAAAAGTTTTAAGTTATTTTTTTAATATACTTTTTTTATTAATTTTTAAGCTATAATTTATAATATATTTTCTTTTTTTTAAAAGTTATAATAAAAAAATTTTATAATAATTAACTAAAAATTTATAAGTTTTTAAAGTATTTTAATTATATAAGTTTTATTATTAATTATAAAAAGCTTATATAAACTTTACTAGTTATTTATTTTATATTATACTTATATATTTAATTATAATAAAAGTTAATAAATTAATAATATATTTAAATTATTTTAGCTTTTTAAAATATTATTAATTTATTTTTTAGCTAGTAATTTTTATATTTTATTTATTATTTTATAAATTATTTTAGTATATTAAATAATAAAAAATACTAAAAAGAAATTATTAATAATATATAAGTATATTTTAAAAACTAATAATATTAATATAATTTTATTAAGGCTTATTAAATTATTAAAAGTTTTAATAGCTATTTATAACTTATTTTTATTATTAATAATATTATTAAACTTAATTTTTAAAATATTATAAATTTTATATAATAAATTATAATATTTTTTAACTTTATTAATATTATTATATATTTTTATAAGTACTTTATTAACTTTAATAGCTATAAATTTAATATATTATTTAAATTTAATAAAATTGAAGTTTTTTTTAATATTATATATAAGCTAATTTAATAGTTTAAAATACATATTAATTTAATATTTATAAATAATTTCTTAAATATTTTTAGCTTTTTATTCTTTTAAATTAAGAAATTAAGTTATTTAAAAAATAATTATTAACCCTCCAGAAAAGGTAAAACCGCTAATATAAATTTATTTAGCAGCTTTAGCCTTATAAGCCTTTTTAGCCTTTTTAGCCTTTTTAGCCTTAGCTTTACTAGCTATATTAG